>JANHFF010000482.1:0-67500 GCA_024542945.1 allo-octoploid hybrid of Carassius auratus x Cyprinus carpio
GAAGATCATGTGACACTGAAGACTGGAGTAATGATGCTGAAAATACAGCTGCGCATCACAGAAATAAATTACACTTTAACAGAGATTCACATAGAAAGCAACAATTTTAAATTATAATATTATTTCATATTTTTTACTGTATTTACTGTATTTTTGATCAAATAAATGCAGCCTTGGAGAGCAGAAGAGACTAATTTCAAAAACATTATAAGATTTTAACAACTCTGAACTTTTGACATTTTGAGAGACTTTAGAGGAGAGTCATTTCAGATTATTTTAGTCATTCTTTCAATGGAAACAACTGAGACATAGGTTATTTGAGCATTAATACTACATTTAATCTCAATGCTCTCTAGGAAAAAACTGACATATTAATAAGTTAACTTGATTCCTATGAAAAACCTACAAGAAACAGACTTTTTTTCTAATAATAATGTCAGCAGTAATTCATCAAACAATGATGAACTGATGAAGAGCAGCTGATGAACGGCTGTGCTGATCAGTGTTTGTGTGTGTGTGTGTGTGTGTGTGTAAACATCTGCTGGTGTGAGGTTACGCTTTAAAGTCGCTGTGTGAGAGACGAGAGCGAGAGAAACACAAAGTTGTGCTCTTCCCTCGTCTCTTCTCTTGGGATTGGGAACGTTCAGCATTATTACGCAGCATCTATGATGTGCTTTTAAAGCAGCTGCAGCACTGTGCCTTACACTGCAAACATACACACATAACAAAAATCTGTCATTAAAAAAATATACAAAATAAAAACGTTGAGGTCACTTACTTATTCCAGGCTTGTCTGAGTTTCTTGGGACTGTAGACAGTGAATCGATCTGCAGGTGAAACACAGACGACAGATGAAGAACTCATGATGCTGCAGTGAGATGATTCATAATCAACAGTGGAAAACACTCCTAACATACACTACATACTGAATACTACTGAGCTGCATCAGTGCATCACTGTACAGCACCGTTCAAACGTTTAGGTCTCTTCAAACTCAAGTCGCTTCTGCTCATGCATTTATGTGATCAAAAATACAGTAAAAATTGTGAAATATTATTAAAATTGAAAATAGCTGTTTTCTATGTGAATATCTGTTAAGATGTAATTTATTTCTGTGATGTGCAGCTGAATTTTCAGCATCATTACTCCAGTCTTCAGTGTCACATGATCTTCAGAAATCATTCTAATATACTCAAGAAACACTTCTGATTATTATTAATGTTAAAAACAGTTGTTAATGCCTGATATTTTTGTGGAAACTGAGATACATTTTATTTTTCAGGATTCACAGATTTAAAAGAACAGCATTTATTTGCAACAGAAATCGTTTGTAACGTTATAAATGTCTTTACTGTCACTTTTGATCAATTTAATGCAGCCTTGTTGAACAAAAGCATTATTTCTTTAATTAATTTAAATCTTTCAGTAGTATGTTATTGTGTTATTCTGAACTCAGTCTCTTTGTTCTAGATGTCGATTCATTAGTTTGGCCTCCTGTGGACTGGATCAATACACACCGTCCACTCGGGCATACATGTATGAAACGTGTCAGTACACACACACACACACACACATATACACACACATCACATTTCCAATCAATGCATTTTTTTTTTTTTTGCATTTATTTAAAACCCAACAGCTCTATGACATGCAATTAAACACCCACAACTGATCTCTAGAACTCCATCAACAGTGAGTGTTCATTAACAATGCAGAAAACACTGATCTGCTCTCATACAGCATCATATATGATACCTCAGCTGCTCATAGTGCAACAGTCCAGTAAACGCTGCCCTCTGCTGCTACAGAACTGAACTACACCACTGCAATTATGAACAGATACTCCTTCATTAAGGCAAGACACTGCAGGCAAAACCACTGTTCTTTTCATTTTTGCACTGGACAATTTTGAGATCTTTCATTCTAGTGGAAAGAAACCATCCAAAATACACATATAAGTGTTTAATTTATTACACTCCATCTATTTGTGTCTGTAGATTTCAATTACAATACATATCTTTAAAGGCTGTGAGTGTCTTTTTTCCACTTCAGCAGCACTTTAACATTTTATTTCTATGTATATTCAGAAGGCTTTTCCTGAAGGGTTTGTTCGTATATCATTCACGCTGATTTACATAACGCTTTACATCACAAAAATAACCTCTTTTCTCTTTACTGATTAAATGTAACGGGGATCCTACCGACTAACAGAGCAGAGATGGTGTTTAATGGAGATTCGCTGTCTGAAGGGTTCACTGGGACGCTCGCGGCTGCAGTAATGCGCTTTTATTTAAGGTCTCTGTGCTGATCTCACACCTGAGATCATTAGTCCTTCATTAGCGCTGCGGTTTATTCCAGAACACAGGCTCCTTAGGTGTCTGTCTCTCTCTGATGATGTGTTCGGCGCTCAGCAGAGGGCAGTGTGTCCTCACCGGATACATTCAGAATGCAACACTAGTGCACTGTAAAGTACATACTGAGCTGCATATACACTGAATCAAGATGCATGAACCTGCTGTCATGTGACCTCATCATTCATGCATGTTTAATTCAGCAAAAAAATATAATTTCTATAATATATATTTGTATATGATATAATGTAAATTTATATATACAGTAGAGACCAAAAGTTTGGAAACATTACTATTTTTAATGTTTTTGAAAGAAGTCTCTTCTGCTCATCAAGCCTGCATTTATTTGATCAAAAATACAGAAAAAACAGCAATATTGTGAAATATTATTACAACTTAAAATAATAGTTTTCTATTTGAATATACTTTAAAAAAAATAATTTATTCCTGTGATGCAAAGCTGAATTTTCAGCATCATTACTCCAGCCTTCAGTGTCACATGTAACATCCAGTCTATCACATGATCATTTAGAAATCATTCTAATATTCTGATTTATTATGAGTGTTGGAAACAGTTCTGCTGTCTAATATATTTGATGAATAAAAGGTTAAAAAGAACTGCATTTATTCAAAATAAAAAAATTCTAATAATATATATTCTAATAATATATTTTCTTTACTATCACTTTTTATCAATTTAACACATCCTTGCTGAATAAAAGTATTGATTTTATTTAAAAAAAAAGAAAGAAAAAAAATTACTGACCCCAAATTACTGACCAGTAGTGTATATTGTTATTACAAAATATTTATATTTTAAAAACATAGCTTCTTTTTTTTTTTTACTTTTTATTCATCAAAGTATCCTAAAAAAGTATCACATGTTCTGAAAAAATATTAAGCAGCAGAACTGTTTCCAACTTTGATAATGAATCATCATATTAGAATGATTTCTAAAGGATCATGTGATAATGATCCTAAAAATTCAGCTTTGCATCACAGAAATAAATGATAATTTAAAGTATAATAAATTTAAAAACTATTATTTTAAATTGTAATAATATATCACAACATTACATTTTTTTTCTGTATTTTTGATCAAATAAATGCAGGCTTGATGAGCAGAAGAGACTTCTTTCAAAAACATTAAAAATAGTAATGTTTCCAAACTTTTGGTCTGTACTGTATATATATAAAGATTTTTTGCATTTTTGTGTAATGTTGTGTCAAAAACATCTGGCAGTCTGATCAAATAATGCCAAAGGCTGAATTCAAAATTGTATACTAGCATACTAGTTTTACTATCATATAAAGATATGTCAGAGATAGTAAGAGTATGTAAGCATGCTTTTTTATGAAGTTCTGAATAACATGCAATCAATCATATGCTACTTTAACCATTTCTGCAGATATAGAGTGCAGCATGCAAATTTTCTGTATGCATGGAATAAACAGACAATTGTTCAAATATGCATTAAACCAACAGATACTGTAACCCATAATCCAGTGTGTTTGATCTTTAGTGTTATTTATTTACTATTATACTATCTATTAACATTTTTAATTAGTTTTTATTTTTTATATTTTCAGTTTTCACTTTAATTTTAGTAATTTTGTTGCTTGTGTCGTTTTTTATTTCTAATTCTTTATTTCAGTTTAATTTTTTTAATATTTCAAAAAAATTAAATTTTAGTCTTTGTAGCACTTTTAAGCACTAATAAGTTAAGTCCAACTTTTTCATGTAATATTTAGATTTTATTACAGCTTTATTTAATTTACCAAAAACAATTTTTAATAACTTTAGTTAACAATAATAACAGTTTTGATACTGTTCAGATATATTCTGTACATTCTGTCAATTTTTCGCAGGATACTGTTGCATGTTCATATAATTTGCCTGAATAAAAAAAAAAAAAAGTGCAGTAATCTCATCTCACAATATTCTGAAGCCTTATTCTTTTTTTATTTGAGGCAATCAATTTTTGCATCTCAAAATATGTCCGATTTGGCATCAATGATGCTTCATGTCACTGATATCAAGCCTGAAGCAATGCATCTTGAGATCCCACAACTTCACTCTGTTCATCACACATGCTATCATATGATCTGCAATATAACGCATGAGCGGACAGGAGAGTTTTGCAGTCAAATCAGATATTTTTTTATTTTTTTAAATCAAAAGTAATTGCAAAAAAATACTTCTAAAAGCAGCAACAATTTATTTTACGGTGTCTAGTGCTCATATGTGTGGTGTTTGCTGGTTGTTGAGTGAGATCTGTGTGTGTGAGTGTTAATGAGCTCCCAGAGCTCATCTGCTGGCAGACATCATGCCTCTGGGCGGATGAGGGACATATGGGACACTTTCTCAAGGGCGCGTCAGCGTGTGTCATTAACAGTCAGATGAACAGGACGTTTACCTGGTTTGAAGTGCGGGAGTGAGTGAACACCTGGCCACGTCTCCTCTGACGGCGTCCCCAAAACCTGCACAACAACACAGAGAGAAAACAGCTGAAGGGCAGCGCTAAGACAGTGTCTGATCGATCTCAGAGGAATACATCGCTCCGCTGGACACCAGCATGCCACGACGCTTCATTCACATGGGTTTATTGTGCACAAGAGTGTGTGTGTGTGTGTGTGTGTGTGTGTGTGTGTGTGTGTGTGTGTTTGTGTGTTTAGAGCAGCAGTGCTGGCTGGCAGCAGAGGCTTTCTGAAGTCTGAAGCTTGTAAAGAGAACGACTCAATTAAAAACACACTGTAATTACAGTCGTCAGATTTGTCGAACCACTGAGACGAGCTAGAACCTCCACAGAGAGCCTACGTGCATGTGAGAGAGAGTGTAAGTGTGTGTGAGTGAGAAAGTAAATGTGTGTGTGTCTTGGTATTCCCTATGGAAGACAGTTAAGAAACCATTCAGAATTAAGTTTTTTTTTAATTCTAAAAATGCAGAAGGTTTTGTGTGAAGGCTAAGTTTAGGGGTAGGGTTACGGTAAGGGGATAAAAAAAAGACAGTTTATACAGTATAAAAACCATTACTTCTATGGAATGTCCCCGTGTGTGTGTGTGTGGAGAGAGAAAGTTTGTGTGTGTGAAAATTTAAAACAGATCCATCAGTGTGATCATGAAGGAACTGTAAATCCGGACAGTTTTCAGTCCTGCAGTGCAACTGTAGTAATTAGGATGCAGCATTACAGCAGTTTCTGAGGGTGTTGTCCTGCTTCTCTGTAGGACAACTAACTCTGTAATTATAACTATGTATTATTTGAGTGTTTATTTGAATCCTCTACCCCAGATATGGCTATGACAAGGCTAGCAAACACTGGTATTCTACCACCTATTATACATCTTGAAAACAGATTTGAAGTTTTAATGGATGTGGTCCAAGACTCAGCACCCAAGACGACTTTCTTGAAAACAGCCAGGGAAGCCAGGACAACATATTTCAGCCACCGGAAACACCAGAGCCAGAGCCCCGCTCACCAGACATATTATCCCTCTCTCCAGCATCTCCACTTCTAAGCTTCTCACAGAAAATGGAGGAACTGGTGTATGCTGGGAGCAAGTAGAGGGCTTTTATAGTCCTCATGTTAAGTGCCGATTGGCTAGATCTAATTGTAATGTGACGTGGCATTAAGTCTTCCTAGTAGAATTTGCGCTGATGCTTCCGGGCCCTATCATACACCCGGCACAATGCGACACAAGGCGCAGCACAAGTGTGTTTGCTAATTTCAGTCTGGCGCCATTTGCATTTTTCTGTCCAGCGCCACGTCGTTTAATTAGCAAATGCATTTGTGCCCATTTGTGCGCCCATGGGCGTGCTGGTCTAAAAAAGAGGTGTGTTCTGGCGCATTGCTATTTTAAGGAGCGGAAAATAGACTGCGCCATAGACCAACACAAACCTGGTCTAAAGTCTGGCGCAATGTTTTTTCTTTGTTATTTAAAGAGCGTGTTAGTACAGGTGGGTCCACAACGCGCGTACACGCTGCTTATTAAACACAGGATGCACTGCAGCACACAAACATGCCAAATATTAAAAATTAAAGGATTGCAATGCATAAGATTTTTTTGTAGGCTAATTAAATATAAAAATGCCTACATATCATAATGGATAGTCATCGCATGTATCAGAATTAGGCTATTTATTTGCTCGCACACGAGCAGCTCCGTTTCATCTTGGAGACGCGTTCTGTCAAATTCCACCGTGTAAATAGCAAATCCGTCATGGCACGAACGCAACTGGCTCTTAAAGGGAATGGAAGATGAGACTCTGATTGGTTTATTGCAGGTTACGCCCAAAAAACACCCATTACTCATTAAGAGGATAGGGACAACCCATTTAGACCATGCGCCCGGGCACGCAAACCATTTTTCAGTCGTTAAAATAGCAAAAGTGAATTTGTACACGCCCTGAGTGCACCTGCAACGTGCGCTTTACACTTTGCATTTAAATCGTTAAAATAGGGCCCTCCATGTCTGTTTTTGAAGCAATTGATAGCAAAATTCTGGAAGAAATAGTACAGCACCTTAAATTGTCAACCTGCTATCTTGACACACTTTCCACATATTTTTTCAAAAGGGTGCTTAATGGTTTAGAAGCAGATCTCTTAGAAGTGGTGAACGCCTCATTTCTTTCTGGGTCTTTTCCAAACTCACTGAAAACTGCAGTTGTTAAGCCCCTTCTGAAAAAGAGCAATCTTGATAACACCATATTGAGGAATTATAGACCAATATCAAATCTTCCTTTTATAGGCAAGATTATTTTTAATCAGCTGAACAAATACTTAAACTCAAATGGACACCTGAACAATTTTCAATCTGGTTTCCGGCCACAGCACAGAGACAGCACTATTATTTATTAAGATAATAAATGATATTCAACCTAAATTCTGATTCTGGCAAAATATCAGTGCTGGTACTACTTGATCTCAGTGCTGTGTTTGACACTGTCGATCATAACATACTACTAGAGAGACTGGAATACTGGGTCGGGCTTTCTGGGATGGTACTCAAATGGTTCAGATCATACTTAGAAGGGAGAGGATATTATGTGAGCATAGGAGAGCATAAGTCTAAGTGGACGTCCATGACATGCAGAGTCCCACAAGGCTCAATTCTTGCACCGCTTTTGTTTAGCCTCCACTCCCACTAAGTCAAATAATGAAAAAATAACCAAATTGCCTATCACAGCTATGCTGATGATACCCAGGTTTACCTTGCCTTATCGCTAAATGACTACAGCCCCATTGACTCCCTCTGCCAATGTATTGATGAAATTAATAGTTGGATGTGCCAGAACTTTATTCGGTTAAACAAGGAGAAAACTGAAGTCATTGCATTTGGAAACAAAGATGAAGTTCTCAAGGTGAATGCATACCTTGACTCTAGGGGTCAAACAACTAAAAATCAAGTCAAGAATCTTGGTGTGATTCTGGAGACAGACCTTAGTTTCAGCAGTCATGTTAAAGCAAACAAAGCAGTAATGAAATCAGCATACTATCATCTCAAAAACATTACAAGAATTAGATGTTTTGTTTCCAGTCAAGACTTGGAGAAACTTGTTTGTGCCTTTATCACCAGCAGGGTGGACTATTGTAATGATCTCCTCACCGGCCTTCCCAAGAAGACTATTAGACAACTGCAGCTCATCCAGAACACTGCTGCCAGGATTCTGACTAGAACCAGAAGATCTGAGCATATCACACCAGTCCTCAGGTCCTTACACTGGCTTCCAGCTATGTTTAGGATTGATTTTAAAGTACTTTTACTCGTTTATAAATCACTAAATGGCCAAGGACCAAAATACATTGCAGATATGCTCACTGAATATAAACCTAACAGACCACTCAGATTATTAGGACAAAGCCAGTTATAAATACCAAGGGTTAACACAAATCAAGGGGAGTCCACTGTTAGCTTTTTTATGTATAATAATTTTTCTATTTTTAAATTCATTTTAAATCAATTTTTAAATCCTTTTAAAAGTATTATTTTCTATTCTTCAATGTCTTAATTCATTTCAAATCAATTTTTATATCATTTTAAAAGATTAAAAAGAAGGTTAAAATAAGTGCTGTGAAGGTAATTTTCTGGTTTTATTGTTTTTATTTTTACATCTACATTTACATTTAATCATTTAGCAGACGCTTTTATCCAAAGAGACTTACAAATGAGGACAATAGAAGCAATCAGATCAACAAGAGAACAACAACGGTATACAAGTGCCATGACAAGTCTCACTTAGGTATGTTGGTGCCGTGCCAGTGGTCATTTTGTAGGCAAGCATCAGTACCTTGAATTTGATGCGAGCGGCTACTAGTACCAGTGTAACCTGATGAGGAGAGGAGTAACGTGAGCTGTTTTTGACTCATTGAAGACAACCCTCGCTGCTGCATTCTGGATCAGTTGTAGAGGCTTGATAGTACATGCAGGAAGGCCCACCAGGAGAGCATTACAATAGTCCAGTCTGGAGAGAACAAGAGCTTGGACAAGAAGTTGGGTAGCATGCTCTGACAGGAAGGGTCTAATCTTCCTAATGTTGTATAAGGCAAATCTGCAGGACCGGGTCGTTGTAGCAATATGGTCTGTGAACCTTAACTGATGATCCATCACAACTCCTAAGTTCCTGGCTGTCCTGGAAGGAGTTATGGTTGACGAACCCAGCTGTATAGAGAAGTTGTGATGAAACGATGGGTTAGCTGGAACCACCAGTAGTTCTGTCTTAGTAAGGTTGAGCTGAAGGTGATGGTCATTCATCCAGCTAGAAATGTCACTCAGACAGGCTGAAATGCGAGCAACTACCGTCGGGTCATCTGGTTGGAATGAGAAGTAGAGTTAAGTGTCATCAGCGTAGCAATGATAGGAAAAGCCATGCTTCTGAATGACAGATCCTAATGACGTCATGTAGATGGAGAAGAGAAGTGGTCCAAGTACTGAGCCTTGAGGAACCCCAGTAGCAAGTTGTTGTGACTTGGAAACTTCACCCCTCCAAGACACCCTGAAGGATCTATCAGAAAGGTAGGACTTAAACCACTGGAGTGCGGTTCCAGAGATGCCCATCTTTCTGAGGGTGGACAGGAGAAACTGGTGATTAATGGTGTCAAAAGCAGCAGACAGGTCCAGCAAAATGAGTACTGAGGATTTTGAAGCTGCTCTTGCCAGTCGCAGGGCTTCAGTAACCGAGAGCAGGGCAGTCTCAGTTGAGTGGCCGCTTTTGAAGCCAGATTGGTTGCTGTCCAGGAGGTTGTTCTGTAAAAGAAACATAGAGAGCTGGTTGAACACAGCTCGTTCAAGTGTCTTTGCAATGAATGGAAGAAGGGATACCGGTCTGTAGTTTTCTAGAAATGCTGGATTTAGAGATGGTTTCTTCAGCAGTGGGCTTACCCGAGCCTGCTTAAATGCTGAGGGAAATGTTCCAGAGTGAAGAGAGGAGTTGATAATGTGAGTAAGTGAAGGTATGACTGAAGAAGAAATCGCTTGAAGGAGGTGAGTGGAGATCGGATCAAGTGGACAAGTAGTAGGATGACTGGACAGGATAAGTTTGGAAATGTCCATCTTTGAGAGTGGAGAGAAGGAGGAGAGAGAGTGTGCATTAGTCGTTGTGAAGTTATCCTCAGTCTGCAGTGTGGAGAATTGGTCACTGATGGTTCTTGTCTTATTTGACAAGAATGTTTTTAATGTTTACTTTAATTCCTTTCATGTAAAGCACTTTGAACTGTTATTGTGTATGAAATGTGCTATATAAATAAACTTGCCTTGCCTGGCCTTGGTATGTGGCCATGACAGGGCAGGCAAAGTGTTCACAAACTTCTGCCTCTGGAAGAGCTGTATCAAACACTGCCACCTCCAGAGGATCTGAAGTGGACATTGCAGCTTTAAAAGGAGCTGTAGAGCAGTGTGCAGCCCAAACACACAAGACAGCGGTTGCCATCAGAGAAAGCCCTAATGATGGTGGAAGAATCTCTGAAACCACCGGGTTGAGAACCACCGGTAACATTTTATTAGCCACATAAACAGACATCACTGGAGGGTCAGCCAACCTCGGATGCCAGCCCTGAATGCCTCGAGATGGCCCTTGTATAGTCTATCATGGTGGCCGTGTCGTGAAGGGGCTCTTGAGTGGCAACCATGATGGGACGAGGCTTTGGAGTGTTAATGGGAGTGGGCTCGCACTCTCGTCCATGGTGCGAATGGTGATCCAAATCCTCCACCACTTCTCCCACAGTGAATTAGGACCCACTCAACTCCAGAGCCAGATCAATGTACAGTGCCAGGGTCCAGCTGGAACCTCCCCCTGGCACAAGTCTGCTGATTTCATAGTCCAGCCCAGTCCAAACACACACAATTGCTCCTCAGCATGGCTCCTTACTAGTGCTAGATCCATATGTGGTCAGTCGTTCTGTCATGATTTGGCAGGGATGAGGTGAGGCAAGGATCTAAATGCATCAATTATTTATTAAACCCTCAACAGAACAATCTAAAAAGGCAGAAATACATAACACAGAACATATACCATAACCACACAACAGCTATGCAAAGAATGTATAAATAACAAATGACAAAGATTGAAGCACAGGTAAAAAAAAAATACACAGGATAACAAGAGGCTAATGAGGAATAGGTGAGGCTAATGAATTACCATGGAGACAAACATGATCAAAATGATCTCTCAGTTTGGTTCACTAGGTTACACAATCATGGGGAAGACTGCTGATCTGACAGTTGTCCAAAAGACAATCATTGACACCCTTCACAAGGAGGGTAAGCCACAAACATTCATTGCCAAAGAAGCTGGCTGTTCATGGAGTGCTGTATCCAAGCATGTTAACAGAAAGTTGAGTGAAAGAAAAAAGTATGGAAGAAAAAGATGCACAACCATCCGAGATAACCGCAACCTTATGAGGATTGACAAGCTAAATCGATTCAAGAATTTGAGTGAATTTCACAAGGAATGGACTGAGGCTGGGGGCAAGGCATCAAGAGCCACCACACACAGACGTGTCAAGGAATTTGGCTACAGTTGTCGTATTCCTCTTGTTAAGCCACTCCTGAGGCGTCTTGCCTGGGCTAAGGAGAAGAAGAACTAGACTGTTGCCCAGTGGTCTAAAGTCCTGTTTTCAGATGAGTGCAAGTTTTGTATTTCATTTGGAAACCAAGATACTAGAGTCATATGGAAGGGTGGAGAAGCTCATAGCCCAAATTGCTTGAAGTCCAGAGTTAAGTTTCCACAGTCTGTGATGATTTGGGGTGCAATGTAATCTGCTGGTGTTGGTCCATTGTGTTTTTTGAAAACCAAAGTCACTGCACCCATTTACCAAGATTTGTGGAGCACTTCATGATCCTTCTGCTGACATTGTTACTTTTGAAGATGCTGATTTCATTTTCCAGTAGGATTTGGCACCTGGCCACACTGCCAAAAGCACCAAAAGTTGGTTAAATGACCATGGTGTTGGTGTGCTTGACTGGCCAGCAAACTGACAAGACCTGAACTCCAGAGAGAATCTATGGGGTATTGTCAAGAAGAAAATGAGAAACAAGAGACCAAATGATGCAGATGAGCTGAAGGCCACTGTCCATACCACCTCAGCAGTGCCACAAACTGATCACCTCCATGCCACGCTGAATTGAGGCAGTAATTAAAGCAAAAGGAGCCCCCTACCATGTATTGAGTACATGTACAGTAAATGAACATACTTTCCAGAAGGCCAACAATTCACAAAAAAACATTTTTTTATTGGTCTTATGAAGTATTCTAATTTGTTGAGTTGATGCTTTTTGTTAAATGTGAACCAAAATCATTACAATTAAAACAACCAAAGACTTAAACTACTTCAGTCTGTGTGTATTGAATTTTTATAATACACCAGTTTCACAATTTGAGTTGAATTACTGAAATAAATGAACTTTTCCACGACATTCTAATTTACTGAGAAGCACCTGTACCTGATCTACTCTCCTACATTCACCCAGACACTATCCACAGAGTCAATGCTGACATCTCACATCTGGAGAGTGGTTTGTGATTGTAGCTCCACTTTTCTGTTGAGTCTCTGTCTTACTATCACTCTTTTGTTGTCTAAAGTGAAATACAAACTAAATTCCTACCATATACGATATTATATATCAATCTAATTTGACTAATCTGACCGTTCGATTTAAATTTTTAAATCACGGGTGCAGCGTGCCTACAGCGCGTTAACATTTGTTAGGCAGTTAGCTTGACATTCACATTTGAATCAACGTTTCTATTCGCGTCTATTATATTGCCTCGTTTATTTTCTCTCTCGCCCTGTTTTTTCACAAGTTCATCAAACAACTGTGGTAAAAATCACTCTTCAATCACGGTGAGTAATGGCTACTTCTCCTGCTATTGTTGTGTGCACTGCTTGCCACATGTACAGTTTAGCGCTCTCTGTTGGCAACGAGGGATTCACATGTGATAAATGCAGGGAAATAGTTAGGCTGACACAGAAGGTTTCAGAATTAGAGACACGCATCCAAACTTTAATTGAGGATAGTAAGAATATGAGGGCTGTAGATACGGCTTTGGATGCGACTAGCTCAGGGAGTCCTGTACATTGTTTGGTTCCAGTAATAGAGCCTCTGCAGCAGGGCAACTGGGTGACTGTGAGACGGCATAGTCACGGGTCAAAACACCGCTCTTCCGTTCCGATCAAAACATTAAACAGGTTCTCCCCACTCAGTGACGCACCCACTGAGTAACCTGATCAAAGTGCTCTAGTTATTGGAGATTCTATTGTACGGAACGTGAAAATAGAGACACACGTGTCAGGTCCTACTCCCTGTCGAAATTATACTCTAGATTTAATATTGTCACATGGAATTGATGTTGATGGTGTTGAAATTATGCAGCCTAGCAATGATATCACAGATCATTATCTAGTCTCGTGTAAACTTAATATATCTAAAATTGTAAATTCTACCCCTTGTTACAAGTATGGTAGTACCATCACTTCTACTGATTTATCTCAATTCCTTGGCACATCCAAAACCTCAGAACAACTTGATGATGTTTCAGAAACTATGGACTCTCTCTTTTCTAGCATTTTAGATATGGTTACTCCTCTACGCTTAAGGAAGATTAAGGAAAACAGCAGTCTGACACCATGGTATAATAAGCACACTTGCACCCTAAAGAGAGCAGCCTGGAAAATGGAGCGCAGCTGGAGGAAAACAAAACTAGAGGTATTTCGTATTGCTTGGCGGGAAAGTACACTTTCCTACAGAAAAGCACTAAAAACTGCTAGATCTGATTATTTTTCATCTCTTTTAGAAGAAAACAAACATAACCCCAGGTATTTATTCAATACAGTGACTAAATTAACGAAAAAGTAAGCATCAACAGGTGTTGACATTTCCCAGCAGCACAGCAGTAATGACTTTATGAACTACTTTGCTTCCAAGATCGATACTATTAGAGATAAAATTGTAACCATGCAGCCGTCAGCTAAAGTATCCCATCAGACAGTGTACTATAGATCCCCTGAGGAACAGTTCCACTCATTCTCTACTATAGGAATTGTATAAACTTGTTAGATCATCTAAACCAACAACATGTATGTTAGACCCTATTCCATCTAAGCTCCTAAAAGAGGTGCTTCCAGAAGTCATAGGTCCTCTTCTGACTATTATTAATTTGTCATTGTCATTAGGATATGTCCCCAAAACTTTCAAACTGGCTGTTATTAAGCCTCTCATCAAAAAAACACAACTAGACCCCAAAGAACTAGTTAATTACAGACCGATCTCGAATCTTCCTTTTATGTCCAAGATACTAGAAAAGGTAGTATCCTCACAATTATATTCCTTCTAAGAGAAAAATGGCATCTGTGAAGATTTCCAGTCAGGATTTAGACCGTATTATAGTACTGAGACTGCTCTCCTTAGAGTTACAAATGACCTGCTCTGATCATCTGATCATGGTTGTATCTCTCTATTAGTGCTATTGGATCTTAGTGCTGCGTTCGACACTATTGACCACAACATTCTTTTGAATAGACTAGAAAACTTTGTTGGCATTAGTGGGAATGCATTAGCATGGCTCAAATCATACTTATCTGACCGTCATCAATTCGTTGCAGTGAATGAAGAGGTATCATATCGATCACAAGTGCAGTATGGAGTACCTCAAGCCTCAGTACTAGGGCCATTACTTTTCACGCTTTACATGTTACCCTTGGGAGATGTCATCAGGAAGCATGGTGTAATGCTGATGATACTCAGCTCTATATTTCTTCGAGGCCCGGAGAAACATACCAATTTGAAAAATTAACGGAATGCATAGCCGATATAAAAACTGGATGAGGAGCAATTTCTTACTGCTAAATTCTGAAAGAAAGGTGTTAATTATAGTACCTAAAAGCTCTGCATGTAATAACCTAGAACGCTGTCTAAGACTTGATGGCTGCTCTTTCAATTCTTCGTCATCAGTTAGGAACCTAGGTGTGCTATTTGATAGCAATCTCTCCTTTTAAAAACACATTTCTAGCATTTGTAAAACTGAATTTTTCCATCTCAAAAATATATCTAAACTACGACCTATGCTCTCAATGTCAAACGCAGAAACGTTAATTCATGCATTCATGACCTCAAGGTTAGATTATTGTAATGCTTTATTGGGTGGTTGTTCAGCAGCTAGAGTTCTTACTACAACCAGGAAGTATGACCATATTAGCCCAGTTCTGTCAACACTGCATTGGCTCCCTATCAAACATTGTGTAGATTTTAAAATCTTGCTTATTACTTATAAAGCCCTGAATGGTCTAGCACCTCAGTATTTGAACAAGCTCTTATTGCGCTATAGTCCTTCACGTCCGCTGCGTTCTCAAAACTCTGGCAATTTGATAATAAACCCTAAACTCTGGAATAACCTACCTAACATTGTTCGGGAGGCAGACACACTCTGTCAGTTTAAATCTAGATTAAAGACCCATCTCTTTAACCTGGCTTACACATAACACACTAACACATTTCTAATACTCAGATACGTTAAAGGATTTTTAGGCTGCATTAATTAGAAAAACCAGAACCGGGAACACTTCCCATAACACAATGTATTTGCTACATCGTCAGAAGAATGGCATCTACGCTAATATTAGTCTGTTTCTCTCTTATTCTGAGGTCACTGTAGCCACCAGATCCAGTCTGTATCCAGATCAGAGGGTCACTGCAGTCACCCGGATCCAGTACGTATCCAGCACCTAGAGTGGACCTCTACAGCCCTGAATGTCAGCAGAAACCAGGACATCTAGATGAGCCCCAAATACAGATCCCCTGTAAAGACCTTGTCTCAGATGGCCACCAGGACAAGACCACAGGAAATAGATGATTCTTCTGCACAATCTGACTTTGCTGCAGCCTGGAATTGAACTGCTGGTTTCGTCTGGTCAGAGGAGAACTGGCCCCCGACTGAGCCTGGTTTCTCCCAAGGTTTTTTCTCCATTCTGTCACCAATGGAGTTTTGGTTCCTTGCCACTGTCGCCTCTGGCCTGCTTAGTTGGGGACACTTAATTTCCAGCGATATTGTTGACTTGATTGTACAGATACTATTTAAACAGAACTGAGCTGGATGATGACATTGAATTCAATGATGAACTGCCTTTTTGCTTAATTGTGCTCTCAGATGAACAAGACCAAGAAGGATACACGGCTCCCAGCAACTGACTCACCTAATGCTGAAAACACATCCAACTCAGCACCACTTCCACAACCTAAGAGCTGTGCCCAGAACCTCAAAGGACAGCAAACACTCTGGAGATGGGGAGATCAGACAGTTGCAGAGTTGTGCAGCTCTAAATTCTAAATTAAACTGCATTTACACAGCATAAACTTACAAATACCACATCTGGCTTAAACTCCACAAGGAGCTACTACTGTCCCAAAATGACACAATCTTATGTACCATATACATCCCACCATCTGAGTGCCCAACTACAGTGAAGACATGTTCTACACACTGGAGAAAGAGAAAAGAAACTTCCAGGCCCAGGGAAATGTGCTCATCTGTGGAGACATGATTGCAAGAACAGGACTACTGCCAGATTTCATTGGCACACAAGAGAGTAAATACATTAACAGTAAACTGTCCTGTGTAATTTTTCTCACCTCCACCAGAGTAACCATGACCTTATCATCAATAAGAGTGGAAAAGATCTTCTGCAGCTCTGACAAAGTCTGGGTCTATACACAAACAACGGTAGTATACGAGGGGACAGTTTTAGGAAGATACAGCTTTTTCTCACTTCTTGGGAATAGTACCATAGATGATATGATAACAGACATAGATCCTTCATCTCTCAGAGCATTCACTGTCAGAGAACTAACCCCGCTGTCCAAACACAGTTAAATTACTAACAAAAACATTAAGCACACAACCCAGTAAACACACAGATGGGCTGAAAACAGCAAGAGAAGTACCAGTAGGGCTGGATGATTAATTGAAAAGAAATCAAAACCGAAATTCAGTAACTCTACCCAATGTAATTTTCCCATGCCGGTTAATTTGTTTTTTTAATCCGCCCGCACATGTCTTTTGCAGTGTCTCGCACATGAGTGGCGTGTTGTCACACAGCGCTGCTCATAAATGTCAGTTCCAAAACAGTGGACCAATCAGAAGGCCACACTTTTATTTACAGCAGAGCCGGCTCCAGGTTAGAATAGTAGATTAGCATGGCAACTTTTGTGCTTGATGGCAACATGGCGGAGAGGGCATTCTGCACTTTAAAAAAAAAAACATTCCTGAGCGTTTTAGATGCAAAGACGTGTTCTGTGTGAATAGCCAGTAAGAACCGAGTAAATACTTGCACATATAGAGTGGCAGGACAAGATCACTGAGATGGCGCCCTGCTCTTTCTCTTAATCAGCAGTGTTCTATTTACATTCATTAATTAAAACATTTGTTTATAAAAGATGCAAGTTATTATTTTCTACTTTTCACGTTGCATTATTTAAAATGATATTCATTTCCAAGAGATCCAAGTTATTTTCTACTTTTTGCATGACAATATTAAAAATGTATTTTGTTTGCAAGAGATGCTGATAATTTTCTACTTCTGACATGACAATATTCATTTATTTTGTTTGTTTTCATAAGACTTCTTATCTATATTTACAGTATCTGTATTTTTTTCTAAATAAAATATTCGTTTAATAGTTGTAATCGAGGTAAATTGTTCAACTGATCCAAGATTTTGATTTTAGGTCATTCAGTCCTAAGTACCAGAAAGCAACAAGTAGCCAAAACATACAACTGCACACAAATTCAGAAAAAAGTCTTATCATAAAATTAAACATGTACATAACAACTTTGACTCTCTGTCAAACTATGAGAAACTGCCCATCTTACTAGGAGAATGTGCAGACTGCTGTGCTATGTAGTTTTGCATAACTCTCATTTTGCACTGTTTTGATTGTATGCAGCAACGCTGCAATGTTTGGCAATACAAATGTACAAATATTTGTAATGCCAATAAAGCACCTAATACTGAAACTGAAAACAGAGAGAGTGTGTAAATGTGAGTATGCCTGTGTGTTTATGTGTGTGAAGACTGAAGCCCCTCTTCTTTTAAAAAAACAGATCCATCAGTGTGATCATAAAGGAACTGTAAATCTGGACAGTTGTCAGTCCTGCAGTGTAAGTGTAGTAATTAGGATGCAGCATTACTGAAGTTTTTAAGACTGTTGTCCTGCTTCTCTGTAACTTTTATTCTTTAAATGTTTGTCTGAGACTGAGATCTAGTAGACATTTCATAATCAGGGTTCCCCATTCCTAGTCCACAAGAGTCACTTTCCCACAGTTAAGCTTGATCTGAATTAAACAGACCTGAATCAACTTGTCAAAATATTTTCATTTATTTAAATAAAAGCCAAGTGTGTCGAGACTAAACACAGCAGTAAAGAGGTACCTGTTTTGCAGACTCACAGACACACCTGTTCTACACACGTCACTCAAACACAGAGCCAGGAAATCAGGAATCACGTGAGTTCAGGGAAAGAGAAACTGAAGTGTAGTTGAGCTGTTGTATGTTTGTGTCTCTGTATTCAAGCAGTAAAATGGCAGAAGCCAGCATTTCAGTGAATCAGAAGGAGTTCATGTGTGCAGTTTGTCTGGATCTCCTGAAGGATCCAGTGACAACTTCCTGTGGACACAGTTACTGTAAGAGCTGTATTACAGGCTGCTGGGATCAGGAGGATCAGAAGAGAGTCTACAGCTGCCCTCAGTGCAGACAGACCTTCAGTCCAAGACCTGCTCTATCTACAAACACCATGCTGGCTGAAGTGGTGGAGAAACTGAAGAAGAAACTGAAGAAGAGGAAACTTCCTGCTGACTGTGATGCTGAAGCTGGAGATGTGCAGTGTGGCGTCTGTACTGGAAGAAAATACAAAGCCATCAAGTCCTGTCTGATGTGTCTGAACTCTTACTGTCAGAGTCACCTCGGACAACATGAGAGTTTGTTTAGAGGAAAGAGACACAATTTGACTGAAGCCACTGGACGACTGCAGGAGATGATCTGCCAGAAACATGAGAAGCTCCTTGAGGTTTTCTGTCGCACTGATCAGAAGTGTATATGTATGCTGTGTATGATGGATGAACATAAAAACCATGACACTGTATCAGCTGCAGCACAGAGGACAGAGAAACAGGTATTTAACACTAGACACTGATGAAATATTGCTAAACACTCCTTATGCTTCATAATAATTATTGTATGATGATTGTACGCGATCATTACTTCTGGAGTTTGAACCTGCAGCCATTGTTTATCAGTCCTACGTTTACTGGATTCATCTCTTCTCATAATGATTAAGTGCTAGTAGTTTCCTGTGATGTTTACTATCATCTGTTTGTCCTGCAGAAGCAGCTGAAGGAGACGCAGAAGACGCTCCAGCAGAGAATCCAGCAGAGAGAGAAAGATCTTCAGCAGCTGAGAGAGACTGTGGAGTCTCATAAGGTGAGTCTGGAGAAGAAGAGAAGTTTGTCTCCGTCTCAGTTCAGACTCACTGAAGCTGAATCACTGTGTGTCCTAACAGCGCTCTGCACAGACAGCAGTGGAGGACAGTGAGAGGATCTTTACTGAGCTCATCCGCTCCATTGAGAGAAGCCGCTCTGAGCTGATACGACTGATCAGAGATCAGGAAAAGACTGCAGTGAGTCGAGCTGAAGAACGACTGGAGCGACTGGAGCAGGAGATCAATGATCTGAGGAGGAGAGACGCTGAGCTGGAGCAGCTTTCACACACACAGGATCACATCCAGTTCCTGCAGGTAACACAGATCTAGAAGAACAGGATCAGAGTGGACTTGAGCAGATCCTGCTGTGACAGAAACTCACAGAGAAACATTTCATGAGTGTCTTATTATATAATCATCAATCAGACTCTCACCTGATCATCTTATTTTGAAAGAGATGCCGCTTACAAACGGCTTTCAAATCTGGAAATCTCTCAGGAATCATTTCTCTAAACTTTTTCTTCTGGAAGATATATTTAGTTTATGGTGAAAAAAATTAGATCAGGTAATCCTCAAACCTGATAAAATTGGTTTTTATTTGCCTGTACCACATTAATGAGATGAGTAGTGGGTTTTCTCAAAAATTGTGGTGATATTTGCAGCATTAAATTATTTTTTATTTTATTTTATTTATTTTTTTGCTGTTTTGCAGTAAAAAAAACAAAGAAATAATCATGATATAAATATTTAAAAAGTGCATTTACAGTAAAATAATGTATAAATTCCTTTTTCAGACGAGGGCGGAGCTTCAAGAGGTGAGCATGATTTGTGAGGCTTACTTTGTCTGTAGTTTAGGATGTTTGCTCACATAGTGTTGGTATCAATCCCTCTTTCAGAAGCAATCTTTGCACAACTCCAGCGCTGAACTGACCATTGTTTGTGCGGCAGTCCGGTGTAAAATGTTAGCACAAACGTAAAGGACTTTTCTATTTCCTTTGAAAATCAAATGTAACCACCGTGTCCTCAGTGGTCTATTGAGACTCCTAAAGGTGCTGGTCATATAATTAGAATATCATCAAAAAGTTAATTTATTTCACTAATTCCATTCAAAAAGGGAAACTTGTATATTATATTCATTCATTACACACAGACTGATATATTTCAAATGTTTATTTCTTTTAATTTTGATGATTATAACTGACAACTAAGGAAAATCCCAAATTCAGTATCTCAGAAAATTACAATATTACTTAAGACCAATACAAAGAAAGGATTTTTAGAAATCTTGGCCAACTGAAAAGTATGAAAATGAAAAGTATGAGCATGTACAGCACTCAATACTTAGTTGGGGCTCCTTTTGCCTGAATTTCTGCAGCAATGTGGCGTGGCATGGAGTCGATCAGTCTGTGGCACTGCTCAGGTGTTATGAGAGCCCAGGTTGCTCTGATAGTGGCCTTCAGCTCTTCTGCATTCTTGGGTCTGGCATATCGCATCTTCCTCTTCACAATACCCCATAGATTTTCTATGGGTTTAAGGTCAGGCGAGTTTGCTGGCCAATTAAGAACAGGGATACCATGGTCCTTAAACCAGGTACTGGAAGCTTTGGCACTGTGTGCAGGTGCCAAGTCCTGTTGGAAAAAGAAATCTCTATCTCCATAAAGTTGATCAGCAGCAGGAAGCATGAAGTGCTCTAAAACTTCCTGGTATAAGGCTGTGTTGACCTTGGACCTCAGAAAACACAGTGGACCAACACCAGCGGATGACATGGCACCCCAAACCATCACTGACTGTGGAAACTTTACACTGGACCTCAAGCAACGTGGATTGTGTGCCTCTCCTCTCTTCCTCCAGACTCTGGGACCCTGATATCCAAAGGAAATGCAAAATTTACTTTCATCAGAGAACATAACTTTGGACCACTCAGCAGCAGTCCAGTCGAGACGCTTATAGCGCTGTCTGTTGTTCAAGAGTGGCTTGAGACAAGGAATGCGACAGCTGAAACCCATGTCTTGCATACGTCTGTGTGTAGTGGTTCTTGAAGCACTGACTCCAGCTGCAGTCCACTCTTTGTGAATCTCCCCCACATTTTTGAATGGGTTTTGTTTCACAATCCTCTCCAGGGTGTGGTTATCCCTATTGCTTGTACACTTTTTTCTACCACATCTTTTCCTTCCCTTCACCTCTCTATTAATGTGCTTGGACACAGAGCTCTGTGAACAGCCAGCCTCTTTTGCAATGACCTTTTGTGTCTTGCCCTCCTTGTGCAAGGTGTCAGTGGTCGTCTTTTGGACAACTGTCAAGTGAGCAGTCTTCCCCATGATTGTGTAGCCTACAGAACTAGACTGAGAGACCATTTAAAGTCTTTGCAGGTGTTTTGAGTTAATTAGCTGATTAGAGTGTGGCACCAGGTGTCTTCAATATTGAACCTTTTCACAATATTCTAATTTTCTGAGATACCTAATTTGGGATTTTCCTTAGTTGTCGGTTATAATCATCAAAATTAAAAGAAATAAACATTAGAAATATATCAGTCTGTGTGTAATGAATGAATATAACATATATATATATACAAGTTTCACTTTTTGAATGGAATTAGTGAAATAAATCAAATTTTTGATGATATTCTAATTATATGACCAGCACCTGTATATTCGCTGGTGCATCCTAACACATGACACTTTTAATGGCTCTTGGGCACTGACATTGTACCTCCAGCAGCTACAGCAAGAAAACATAAATGGCGTACCGCTGCTTCTCACTCAGGGCTGTTTATATGCTAATAGGACAGAGAGTGTCACAAATGGGCGGGACTTTCACCGAGTATGATGTCATAGTCTGGAATTTCCTGTGTGGAGAGACTGTTTATGATTTTTTGGAATTATAAAACAATGAGTGAGTGGATTTTTACCATTATAGGCTGGTTGTTTTCAAACACTGCGGCCACAAAACTGTGTTCAAACACCTCATAAAAGTGATTTTTGCATTCTATGGTACCTTTAAAGATAAAGCAGCCATGTCTCTCTAGCTCTTTTCAGAAATTAACAGGCTGAAAAGACATTAGATGTGTAGGTCGTGAATGATTGATTGGGATCAATGGAAATCACGTATAGTTTATTTTAAGTTTAAATACTAGAATCTGTAGCTCTAATGTGAGATAATGAATATGAGAAGAATGATGCTGATGCTGTGAAAGTGCTGGATTGAGTTACTAAAGATCAGTCAAGTCAACAAGAGCCGCACAAATCTGATGTTCCTGCAGGTTATTGGGTGAAGTGTGGAGCTGATGAGTTTTGATTTCTGTTTTCTGTAGAGTTTCCGGTCTCTCTCAGCACCTCCTGAATCTACAGACGTAAATGATGATCTCTTTGGTTCTCTCTTCTCTTCTGATGCTCTGAGAGAATCTGTCCATCAGCTGAAAGACAAACTGGAGGATTTCTGCAAAGAGGAGCTCAAGAAGATCTCAGACAGAGGTAAAGTCCTGGAGATTCATCTGCTCTTAGAAACCAGTCCATCATCATCTCATATCATGGAGAACATCATATTAGAAATGTGTTAGGAATAGATACAGGATCATGAGAATCACACTGTTCATGTCTGTTGATTTCCACAGTCACACTCACCAACATTGTTCTCTGGACCAGGAAGGACTTCCTACAATGTAAGTCAGTAAGAAAACCAGCAGAAAAACTCAGAAAAGTGTGTTCATGTTCTTCCTGTAGAAGGAGAAAGAAGAGTTTCTTAACTGATGATGTAAATGATGATTTGCACAGATATCTGCTCATCTGTACTGAGACACTGATGATACACTGAACATGAAGAGTTCAGATACATGAAAAGAATCAAACAGATTCATAATTCCTGATTCTGATGTGTTTTATCTCCATCAGATTCCCATCAGCTCACTCTGGATCTGAACACAGTGAATAAACGTCTCCGTCTGTCTGAGAACAACAGAGTGATCACTAACACTGGCACAGTCCAGTCGTATCCTGATCATCCAGACAGATTTAAAGTGTATCGTCAGGTGTTGTGTAGAGATAGTGTGTGTGGACGCTGTTACTGGGAGCTGGAGTGGAGTGGAGAAGTAGTGTGTATATCAGTGTCATATAAGAGCATCAGCAGGAAGGGACAGGGTTATAAGTGTGTGTTTGGATCTAATGATCAGTCCTGGAGTTTGATCTGCACTCCCTCCAGTTACTCATTCATACACAATAACATAAAGACTGTACTCCCTGTGAAGTCCATCAGCAGTAGAGTAGGAGTGTTTGTGGATCACAGTGCAGGAACTCTGTCCTTCTACAGGGTCTCTGACACAATGAGCCTCATCCACACAGTCCAGACCACATTCACTCAGCCGCTCTATCCTGGGTTTGGATCTGGATCTGGATCATCAGTGAAACTGTGTTGATGAATCAGAATAGACTGATGAGAGATTCTACCCATAATGCTTTGAGCTGCATGATACTGTAAATCAGTAACAGTGAGATGTTATAAAGTCTCTTCTTTTCTCTGCTGAGTGATCATGTGTTTCTGTGCTTTTCTCAACCTCTGTTTGTGTTGATTTAGTTTTTAATGTAGTGTCACATCAGTCATTTCTATTACTATCATAATTACCTTTCAATTCATATGATCACAGTCAATAAATCATTTTCATTATTTACCTTATGGAGCTCCGGCCCTTTCCAGTGTTTTGTGTTCTTGTGTCACGAGTCGCTGTTTTTATTGTCATACATTTAATTATTAACTGTGAAATTAGTTTTTATTTTTAGGTTACAGATTGTAACTAATATCATCTATTATTCTATTATAGATCAGTGGTTAAAATGTGTAAATTGTGTGTGTACGTGTGCATGTGTGTGTGCGTCTGAAGATTTGATTTACGTCCTTCCTTCAGTGTGCGTCTGATCACAGAGTACAGTAACAATCATTCAAGCGCTGCAGGACGATACAGACTCAACGTTTAGTGTCACTAGAAGCACTAGTAGTGATGACTGACTTCACACTGTTACACAGTAAACAGCACTATTAAAGTGAGCTCACAGTCTGTCCAGCAGGGGGCAGTGTTGAATTATGTTCCGATTGATTTTTTAGAATACTCTCTGATCCCAGATTTGGAACACCCTTACACACCATTATAAACACCGGCACCAATGACCTGAGAGCACAGCAGGAGAGAGTTGAGCGGCTGGTCTGCAGAGTTGCAGAGAAAGCAACAGAGACCTGTCCCAATGCAAAGATCACCATATCTACTCTCTTACATTCACACAGAAACCATCCACAGAGTCAACGCTGACATCTCCAGAGGATGTGCTCTCCTGCCCAACGAGCACCTGGCTCACCATACCAGCTTTAGGACAGGAGACCTCTGTGACCATCTACACATAAAAACTACAAAGACAATTTGTTTACAAAAACACTGAAAGACACTGCATGGGCCAGACAGAGCACCTCAAGACAAACACCAAGCAGAAACACTCCGTTTCACCACATGAACACATGAAACACCCTGTATTTGGACATCACTGGGGACCCCCACCCCACACGAAACACCACCTGAGAGCACCTCTTACACCAAAGACCCCTGACCACATCAGGACACTACCAAAAACCCCAGACTGAACCAGGACACCCACAGAGACAACCACAGGGAAGTCGTGGCCTAATGGTTAGAGAGTCGGACTCCCAATCGAAGGGTTGTGAGTTCGAGTCTCGGGCCGGCAGGAATTGTAGGTGGGGGGAGTGAATGTGCAGCGCTCTCTCCACCTTCAATACCATGACTTAGGTGCCCTTGAGCAAGGCACCGAACCCCCAACTGCTCCCCGGGCGCCGCAGCATAAAATGGCTGCCCACTGCTCCGGGTGTGTGTTCACAGTGTGTGTGTGTTCACTGCTCTGTGTGTGTGCACTTCAGATGGGTTAAATGCAGAGCACGAATTCTGAGTATGGGTCACCATACTTGGCTGAATGTCACGTCACTTTCACTTACAGCAGATCACCACCAAAGACCCCCACAATCAAAGAGAGCCCACCCCAGTCAGATGAACAAGACCAAGAAGGATCCACGGGACCCAGCAACCAACCCACCCAATGATGAAACCACATCCAACTCAGCACCGCTTTCACAATCTAAAAGCTATGCCCAGAACCTCAAAGGACAGCAAACTCTCTGGAGATAGGAAGATCAGACAGTTGCAGAGTTGTACAGCTCTAAATTTTACAAGTGCATTGACAAAGAAAAAAAATGACAAATACCACATCTGGCTTAAACTCCACAAGGAGCTACTACTGTACCAAAATGATGCAATCTTATGTATCATATACAACCCACCATCTGAGTGCCCAACTACAGTGAAGACATGTTCTACACATTGGAGAAAGAGAAAAGCCACTTCCAGGCCCAGGGAAATGTGCTCAACTGTAGAGACATGAACGCAAGAACAGGACTACAGCCAGATTTCTCCGACACACAAAGGAATTACATTTACATTACATTTAATCATTTAGCAGACACTTTTATCCAAAGCGACTTACAAATGAGAACAGTAGAAACAATCAGATCAACAAGAGAACAACAACGGTATACAAGTGCTATGACAAGTCTCAGTTAGTACAGAACACGTAGCCAGGGGTTTTTTTTTTTTTTTTAAATGAATATGATAGACAAGAAAAAGAGAAGGTAAGTACTAGTATTAGTTGGTTAAGTGCAGGCGAAAAAGATGAGTCTTTAGATGTTTTTTGAAAATGAGTAAAGACTCAGCTGTTCGAATTGAGATCGGGAGGTCATTCCACCACCTGGGCGCAGTCCAGGAAAAAGTCAGTGAGAGTGATTTTGAACCTCTTTGGGATGGCACCACAAGGCGTCGTTCACTTGCAGGCCGCAAACTTCTGGAGGGCGCATAAGATTGAACTAATGAGCTTAGGTATGTTGGCGCCGTGCCAGTGGTCGTCTTGTAGGCAAGCATCAGTACCTTGAATTTAATGCTGGTAGCCAGTGTAACCTGATGAGGAGAGGAGTAATATGAGCTGTTTTTGGCTCATTGAAGACAACCCTCGCTGCTGCATTCTGAATCAGTTGTAGAGGCTTGATAGTACATGCAGGAAGGCCTGCCAGGAGAGCATTACAATAGTCCAGTCTGGAGAGAACAAGAGCTTAGACAAGAAGTTGGGTGGCTTGCTCTGACAGGAATGGTCTAATCTTCCTAATGTTGTATAAGGCAAATCTGCAGGACCGGGTCGTTGTAGCAATATGGTCGGTGAAGCTTAACTGATCATCCATCACAACTCCTAGGTTTCTGGCTGTCCTGGAAGGAGTTATGGTTGACGAACCCAGCTGTACAGAGAAGTTGTGATGAAACGATGGGTTAGCAGGAACCACCAGCAGTTCAGTCTTAGTAAGGTTAAGCTGAAGGTGATGGTCATTCATCCAGCTAGAAATGTCAGGCTGAAATGCAAGCAACTACTGTCGGGTCATCTGGTTGGAATGAGAAGTAGAGTTGAGTGTCATCAGCGTAGCAGTGATAGGAAAAGCCATGCTTCTGAATGACAGCTCCTAATGACGTCATGTAGATGGAGAAGAGAAGTGGTCCAAGTACTGAGCCTTGAGGAACCCCAGTAGCAAGTTGTTGTGACTTAGAAACTTCACCCCTCCAAGACACCATGAAGAATCTATCAGAAAGGTAGGAGTTAAGCCACTGGAGTGCAGTTCCAGAGATGCCCATCTTTCTGAGGGTGGATAGGAGAATCTGGTGATTAATGGTGTCAAAAGCAGCAGACAGGTCCAGCAAAATGAGTACTGAGGATTTTGAAGCTGCTCTTGCCAGTCGCAGGGCTTTAGTAACCGAGAGCAGGGCAGTCTCAGTTGAGTGGCCACTTTTGAAGCCAGATTGGTTGCTGTCCAGGAGGTTGTTCTGTACAAGAAACATAGAGAGCTGGTTGAACACAGCTCGTTCAAGTGTCTTTGCAATGAATGGAAGAAGGGATATCGGTCTGTAGTTTTCTAGAAGTGCTGGATTTAGAGATGGTTTCTTCAGCAGTGGGCTTACCAGAGCCTGCTTAAATGCTGAGGGAAATGTTCCAGAGTGAAGAGAGGAGTTGATAATGTGAGTAAGTGAAGGTATAACTGAAGAAGAAATCGCTTGAAGGAGGTGAGTGGGGATCGGATCAAGTGGACAAGTAGTAGGATGACTGGACAGGATAAGTTTGGAAACGTCCGTCTCTGAGAGTGGAGAGAAGGAGGAGAGAGAGTGTGCATTAGTCGTTGTGAAGTTATCCTCAGTCTGCGGTGTGGAGAATTGGTCGCTGATGGTTCTTGTCTTATTTCTGAAGAAAACTGCAAAGTCATCAGCTGTAAGAGTCGATGGAGGAGGAGGAGGAGGCGGATTAAGAAGAGAAGAGAAGGTTTTGAAGAGTGTCCGAGCGTCACAACAGTTGTTAATTTTGTCGTGGTAGTATGATGTTTTAGCAGTGAAGACGTTTGCAGAGAAGGAAGAGAGACTGATAGACACTGAGGTCAGTAGAGTTTCTTGATTTATGCCATTTCCTCTCTGCAGCCCTGAGTTTAGAGCGACGTTCACGGAGAACATCGGACAGCCAGGGGGCAGATGGGGTGGAGCGTGCTGGTCTAGACGACAGTGGGCAAAAGTTGTCCAAGCAAGAGGTTAGAGTGGAGCAAAAAGTGTCCGTAGCACTGTTCGTGTCCAGAGCTGAAAACTGTGAGAGTGAAGGAAGTGAGGATGAAACCACAGAGGATAGGCGAGATGGAGAGAGTGAGCATAGGTTCCGTCGAAAGGTGACCTGTGTTGGAGCGTGTGCCGCTTCAGGAGTAAGTGCTAGGTTAGCAGTAATGAGGAAGTGGTCTGAGGTGTGCAGTGGAGCAACTAAAGAGTTGTCCACTGAGCAACAGCGCGTGTAGATGAGGTCCAGTTGGTTGCCCGATTTGTGAGTCGCTGTAGTACACACTCACTTGAGATCAAATGAGGCGAGCAGAGTGTTGAAGTCAGCAGCCTGGGGTTTATCTAGGTGGATGTTGAAGTCACCAAGCAGTACCAGAGGAGTACCATCTTCAGGATAGTTTGATAGCAGCACATCCAACTCCTCCAAGAAGTTACCCAATTGACCTGGGGGATGATAAATGACCACAAAGTGGACTTTAACAGGGTGGGTTACAGTAACAGCATGTGATTCAAATGAACCGTTACCTGTAGGTGGTGTTTGAAGATCAAATTTCCAATCTTTTGATATAAGGAGACCAGTACCTCCTCCCCTGCCAGTCGTACGAGGGGTGTGGGAACAAGTGAAATGAGTGGAGAGGGCTGCGGGAGTGGCAGTGTCTTCAGGTTTTATCCAAGTCTCAGTCAGTGCCATGAGGTTGAGACCGGAATGAGTAGCAATAGAAGAAATGAAGTCTGCTTTGTTAACAGCAGACTGGCAGTTCCAGAGACCAACTGGAATAGAGAGCGTAGTAGTAGAGGTCAGAGGTACAGGCCTTAGATTTGTCGGGCAGGCCTTCCTTCGACGTACATAGCGTGCTCTCCGAGTGTTCGTATTTGAGGACAAGCTGTACAAAAATTGAAAGGGAGAAATGCAATACTCAAGTGCCCTGTCGGTGTCCTTGCTCGGTGGAGTCGCGCAGGTAGAGTCGATGGTCTTTACACTCGTCGGTCTTCACACGAGGAGGCTTCACACGAGGGCTGCCGCGACCGCTGCCGCGGTGACACTTACCAATTATATATTTGCCTGATTACCTGTGATTGAAGTCAGCTGGTCACGCCTCCCTATTTAGCAGACCGAAACTGTCAGTCCCGCGATAGGGCAAGCGCAAAACCAAACGCCACTTCACACGTATTTACCAGGGTAAGACACACAGTAATTAAAGCAAAGTTTTCCTAGCAACGATGATCACGCAGTAGTCTAATGAGAAAACAAGGCAAAACACTTACAAACTGCTGTCCTTATCTGTCGCTCGACTGTTTCTTCTGTATATATTAACAGTAAACTGCCTTGTATAATTGTTCTCATCTCCACCAGAGTAACCAGGATATTGTCAATGAGAGTGGCAAAGATACAGCTTTCGCTCAACTCTTTGGAATATTACCATAGATCATATGATAAAAGACATAGATCCTTCATCTCTCAGAGCATTCGCTGTCAGAGAACTAACCCCGCTGTCCAAACAGTCAAATTACTAACAAAAACATTAGCACACAGCACACAGATGGGCTGAAAACAGCACAGAGGAGTACCAGAAAGCAACCAGAATCCAAAACATACAACTGCTCACAAACTCAGGATAAGTTTTATCATCAAATTAAACATTACAACTCATTCAAACTATGAGAAACTACCCATCTTACCAGGAGAATGTGCAGACTGCTGCGATCTAGCAGCACAGTATATGTCCGCCGGTCACAGTATGAGGGACAGTGAGTGAACCAAATTTAGTCTGTCTCCAGAACTATTCATTAATGCTCTTTCATATTGTATTATTACTTGTGAATTTATTCTGTTCTTTAATGCCACCATTATATATTTTTGCATTTCAATTAGTTTTTTTCTTTTCTTTCTTTCATATTGTTTTGCATTACTCTCATTTTTGTACTGTTTTGATTGTATGCAGCAACACTGCAATGCTTTGACAACACAAATGTACAAATGTTTGTCATGCCAATAAAACACATAATACTGAAATTGAAAACTGAGAGTGTGTGTGTTTGTGTGTGTGAAGACTGAAGCCAACTGAAAGACTGAAAAAAAAAAAACAGATCCATCAGTGTGATCATAAAGGAACTGTAAATCTGGAGAGTTTTCAGTCCAGCAGTTCAACTGTAGTAATTAGGATGCAGCATTAATTACATTTTTAATACTGTTGTTCTGCTTCTCTGTAACTTGTATTCTTTGAGTGTTTGTCTGAAACTGACATCTAGCAGACATTTCATTATTATGGTTCCCCATTCCTAGTCCAGAAGAGTCACTTTCCCACAGAGTTTAGTTTGATCTGTATTAAGCACACCCAATTCAACTAGTCAAGGTCTTTGCATTAACTGCCAGGTGTATCAAAACTAAACTCTCCAGTAGTGTTAATTTGGTTAATGAAAACTATGACAAAAAATGTTCGTCAACGAGGTATTTTCCCCTGACGAAAACGAGACGATGACGAGATGATAATAAGGTCATTAAATGATAACTAAGACTAACTGAACATGCAATACTGTTGATGAAAAAAGATGAGACTAAAATGTAGTTAAAAGAACAAAAACTTTAGCAAAACCTTTTTATTTTTGTTGAAAAAAGTGGAGCCAAAACATTTCAGACTGCTGTACAAGACTGTCCATGTTTGCAGTTGCCAGATATCAAGAGCTCAAATCCTCCAATCAGAGCTTTTCTGTTAAATGGATATGTATGTTCCTCTGCTCAGCTTTTTGCTTTATGCAATCTGGCAACCATTCACAACAGCTCTCTCTGCGTGGTGTGTCGTGATCTCAAAACACCGACATACAGTACTGTACAAGTAAGCTGGAGTTCAGCGATCTCCATTTGAGGTATTCTGCTTAAATGAAAGAGTCATTCAGCCAGTCTGTGTTCTGTCATTGATCTCGACTGTATTGTTTGCGATAGTGGTTGCCGATGGTAACGTTACTCACACAACCTCTGTGCAGCAATAAGTCTTTTAGTTATAATTGAGAGTAGGTTTTTGTTACACCAGTTTTCATAACGTATATAGTGCTAGTGTATATCTGAAGTCTTTGGTGTTTATTTATCCTCTAATTGATATCCTGTTACAAATCTGTACACTAACATTAGATGAGGTAAAATAAACCATGCATACGAGTCGATATTCTACTGATTTGTGCTTATTGGTGAAAGAGAAACTTCTGATGAAATGTAAAAAGAAATTTCCCAAGTGACAACAATCATTGCAATTAAAATTGAGCAAAATAATATATGTTTTCATCATTTTAACCATTATACAGTAAATATGACAAAAATGTTTAAGTTTCCACTGAATAAAACTAGACTAAAATTCTCTGATATTTAGTCAATTTGACTAAAACTAAAACAGGAAAAGTTGACTAAATATGCTAAAAATTAAAAGTTACATTTAACCTGTTAACACGCACCTGGACTCCGGCGTACTGAACTCTCTTTGTTTGCAAGTGTCAATGTTTATGAATAGATTAAATGAAACGGGACAAAATTAATCTTGACAAACTATTTATCATTATAAAGATCTAAGCCCCAAGCATCGACGACAGATCGCTGTTTTTCAATGGAAAGCTTATAAAAAATGTATTTGCTAAATTTGTGCAAGCAGTACACATCAAAACATGAAGAATTAAAACGCAGTACATACCAGATTTGTCGTAATAACGAGTCATAACCACATCCACAGCTGTAAATCCCAGTTTAGTTAGAAAGGTAAGGGTCCACTTAATGACATCTCATAGAGCACGTTTAGTCCAACGAAGCAATAATGTTGTAATATGGATGATAATTCCTTTGTTTACATTTCAGTTCTTCAGGGACAGAATTGTTTGTGTCCGTTATGGAATAACTCGCGCTCAGAAAACTGCGTCTTTGTAGTAAAAAACAGCATGGTTTTGTAGCGTATAGTGTCACAAACAGAATAAGATGATCCACAAAAAAAAAAAGTCAAAGATAGGTGGAAGATTGTTTATTTGACTTCTGGTGCTCTCTCGTGACGGCTTGTGACGCGCGCTGACACACCTGTCATCTGATGGAGGCTAACTTAGCGATCTGCTTTTTCTTTTTTTTTCTTTTTCAACATTTCTCATATATGTGTGAGTGTGTTTTATGGGGAATATGCCTGTATCTGCATGATTACCATCTGTTTGAGAGCAAATCAACTCGCTATTACTGTGTAATCACAGCTATCAATGTGAACGCGTCTATATGAATAGAGTGTGATTATTGACTTTATGGCGCATTTGTATGATTACCATCTCTATAACTGGCCATCAGCACGTCAACACGTGATAATTGACTATATGAATAGAAAACTTTGTAAATGCTGCATTTCTAGCAATCTCAGGATGTACTGTAATTGGCATGCATAGTTAAATCTTTTTTATTTTTCTTATTTATTTTTTTACTCAAATTATTCTTATTGTATTTTTCTAGTACTCAAATAAATCACTTATATAAAGTTTAAGTTTCTGTCTATTGTTTTATAATTGAAAAACTATGCAGTGGTATGTTTAATGACTAAAATAGTTTGTAGAACCCTTCAGAATCAGAATCAGAATCAGAATGAGCTTTTGTATGACAATTGTATGGCAGGTATATTACAATGAGCAGTTGTGTATGTACAGGTATATTATGTGCAAAAAAATTAAGGTACACTAAGTATGTGTGTTAGATAAATAAGTGTATGTGTATGTAAATATAAATAGTGTAGTGTGTTCCACAGTTATTATCAAGTGTTCATTAGATGAATTGCCTGAGGGAAGAAACTGTTCCTGTGCCTGGTCGTTCTGGTGCTCAGAGCTCTGTAGCGTCGACCAGATGGCAACAGTTCAAAGAGGGAGTGTGCTGGATGTGAGGGGTCCAGAATGATTTTACCAGCCTTTTTGCTCATTCTGGATAAGTACAGTTCTTGAATAGAAGGGAGGGTTGTACCGATGATTCTCTCAGCAGTCCGGACTACCCTCTGTAATCTTCTGAGGTCAGATTTAGAAGCTGAGCTGAACCAGACAGTTACTGAAGTGCAGAGGATGGATTCAATGATGGCTGAGTAGAACTGTTTCAGCAGTTCTTGTGGTAGGTTGAATTTCCTCAGCTGGCGAAGGAAGTACAACCTCTGCTGGGCCTTTTTCACAATGGAGTCAATGTGAATGTCCCACTTCAGGTCCTGAGAGATGGTGGTTCCCAGGAACCTGAATGACTCCACTGCAGTCACAGTGCTGTTCATGATGGTGAGTGGGGGGAGATCAGGGGGGTTTCTCCTGAAATCCACGATCATCTCCACTGTTTTGAGCGTGTTAAGCTCCAAGTTGTTGAGAGTGCACCATACAGCCAGCTCTTTAACCTCCTGTCTGTAAGCAGACTCATCAGCGTCCTGAATGAGGCCGATGAGTGTGGTGTCGTCTGCAAACTTCAGGAGTTTGACAGAGGGGTCCTTAGACGTGCAATCATTAGTGTACAGGGAGAAGAGCAGTGGGGAGAGAACCCAGCCCTGGGGAGCTCCGGTGCTGATTGTACGGGTGCTGGATGTGTATTTTCCCAGCCTCACTAGCTGCTGCCTGTCTGTCAGGAAGCTGTTGATCCACTGACAGATGGAGGTGGGCATGGAGAGCTGAGTTAGTTTGGGCAGGAGGAGGTCTGGGATGATCGTGTTAAAGGCCGAGCTGAAGTCCACAAACAGGATCCTCCCATAAGTCCCCGGTCTGTCTAGGTGTTGCAGAACATAATGCAGTCCAATGTTTACTGCATCATCCACGGACCTGTTTGCTTGGTAAGCAAACTGCAGGGGGTCCAGTAAGGGTCCAGTGATGTCCTTCAGGTAAGCCAGAACCAGTTTTTCAAATGACTTCATGACGACAGACGTTGGAGCCACAGGTCTGTAGTTATTAAGTCCTGTTATCTTGGGTTTCTTTGGAACGGGGATAATGGTGGAGCTTTTGAAGCAGGGAGGCACTTCACACAACTCCAGAGATCTGTTGAATATCTGTGAAAAGATGGGGGCCAATTGGTCAGCACAGGTTCACAGACAGGCTGGTGTAACACCATCTGGGCCTGGTGCTTTTCTTATTTTGTTCTTCCTGAAGACCTGGTGCACATCGTTTTCACTAATTTGAAGTGCAGGAGGGGTGGAGAGGGGGATTGCAGGAGGTGTTTATGGTTGTGTAGAGAGATGATCAGAATGGGTGTGGGGTGTTTCAAATCAACAATAAAACTCATTCCAACTTTTTAGAGTAGGTCCTTTTAGCCGCTCTAATCTCTTTGTTCAGTGTGTTTCTGGCCTGATTATACAATACTCTGTCCCCATTTCTGTAGGCATCCTCTTTGGCCCGATGAAGATGTCTGAGTTTTGCTGTAAACCATGGCTTATCGTTGTTGAATGTTAAATAAGTCCTGGTAGGAATACATATATCCTCACAAAAACTAATATAGGATGTTACAGTCTCTTTGAGTTCGTCCAGATCGGTGGTAGCAGCTTCAAAAACACTCCAATCAGTGAGGTCAAAATTAGCTTGTAAATCCTGCTCTGTTTCGTTGGTCCATCTCTTTACAGTCTTTACTACAGGTTTAGCAGATTTAAGTTTCTGCCTGTAGGTTGGTATAAGATGAACCAGACAGTGATCAGACAGTCCCAAAGCTGCTTGTGGAACAGAGTGATATGGATCCTTTACTGTGGTGTAACAGTGATCGAGTATGTTACTGTCTCTTGTGGGACATGTAACGTGCTGACACGCTATTGGTGTTTTGAAAACAGTTGGTAAACATTTTTTATATTTGGGGGGTGGGGGGGACTAGACATAGTCTCAGAAAAATGGTTGCATGAATCACATTTTTCATGGTAACTTCTTCAGATTTGAAATAGAAACTCATGAGACATGTGACTTTCAACCCATCACTTTTCTAGATTGCTCTAGGACTGATTTCATGTATTTATATATATATATAAAAAATAATAATAATTCAGTGTGGTACAATTTTTTTTCAAAGCACTTCAGTGTCACTTTTAATAACTTTTAATATTTTTGACCATTATCAACTCTGGTTGATAAAAAAGTAAAGTCCAAAGGGTCTTCTTTCCAAAGACATTATGTGTGTAACAAACATAAGTAAGGAACTGTTGCAATTTTAAATTAGGTATGGGTACTTTCAGCTGTGAGTCCCATAATGGGGGGTCTGGTTAACAGGTTAACACAGGACTCAGACTAAGACTAAATTAAAAATAGCTGACAAAATTAACACTACTCTCTAGGATCAGGAACCTGCTTTACAGACTCACTGACACACCTTTTCTACACACGTCACTCAAACACAGAACCAGGAAACAGGAATCACATGAGTTTGAGGAAAGAGAAACTTAAGTGTAGTTGAGCTGTTGCGTGTTTGTGTCTCTGTATTCAAGCAGTAAAATGGCAGGAGCCAGAGTTTTTCAGGATGAGTTCATGTGTCCAGTGTGTCTGGATGTCCTGAAGGATCCAGTGACCATCCAATGTGGACACAGTTACTGTAAGAGCTGTATTACAGACTGCTGGGATCAGGAGGATCAGATGGGAGTCTACAGCTGCCCTCAGTGCAGACAGACCTTCAGTCCAAGACCTGCTTTAGCAAGAAACCCCATGCTGGCTGAAGTGGTGGAGAAACTGAAGAAGAAACTGAAGAAGAGGAAACGTACTGCTGACTGTGACGCTGGAGCTGGAGATGTGCAGTGTGACGTCTGTACTGGAATAAAATATAAAGCTGTCAAGTCCTGTCTGATGTGTCTGAACTCTTACTGTCAGAGTCACCTCGGACAACATGAGAGTTTGTTTAGAGGAAAGAGACACAATTTGACTGAAGCCACTGGACGACTGCGGGAGATGATCTGCCAGAAACATGAGAAGCTCCTCGAGGTTTTCTGTCGCACTGATCAGAAATGTATATGTGTGCTGTGTACGATGGATGAACATAAAAACCATGACACTGTATCAGCTGCAGCACAGAGGACAGAGAAGCAGGTATTTAAAACTAGACACTGATGAAATATTGCTGCCATTCCTTATGCTTTATCATAATTAATGTATGATGATTGTAACCGATCATCACTTCTGGAGTTTGACCCTACAGCCATTGTTTATCAGTTCTACGTTTACTGGATTCATCTCTTCTCATGATGATTAAGTGCCAGTAGTTTTCTGTGAGATTCACTATCATCTGTTTGTCCTGCAGAAGCAGCTGAAGGAGACGCAGAAGACGCTCCAGCAGAGAATCCAGCAGAGAGAGAAAGATCTCCAGCAGCTGAGAGAGACTGTGGAGTCTCATAAGGTGAGTCTGGAGAAGAAGAGAAGTTTGTCTCCGTCTCAGTTCAGACTCACTGAAGCTGAATCACTGTGTGTCCTAACAGCGCTCTGCACAGACAGCAGTGGAGGACAGTGAGAGGATCTTTACTGAGCTCATCCGCTCCATTGAGAGAAGCCGCTCTGAGCTGATACGACTGATCAGAGATCAGGAAAAGATTGCAGTGAGTCCAGCTGAAGAACGACTGGAGCGACTGGAGCAGGAGATCAATGATCTGAGGAGGAGAGACGCTGAGCTGGAGCAGCTTTCACACACACAGGATCACATCCAGTTCCTGCAGGTAACACAGATCTAGAAGCTCTAGTCCAGAAACATTCATTTCATTCCTTGTGCTAAACAGGCAAACATAAACAAGATGTGTGGGTCGTGAATTTATGATTGGTTTCACTTGGAAATCATGTATAGTTTTATTTTAAGTGTAAAATACTAGAATCTGTAGCTCTAATCTGAGATAATGAATATGAGAATGAAGCTGATGCTGTGAAAGTGCTGGATTGAGGTGAGTTACTAAAGATTAGTCAAGTCAACAGGAGCCGCACAAATCTGATGTTCCTGAAGGTTATTGAGTGAAGTGTGGAGCTGATGAGTTTTGATTTCTGTTTTCTGTAGAGTTTCCAGTCTCTCTCAGCACCTCCTGAATCAACAGACGTAAATGATGGTCCCTTCCCTCCTCTCGTCTCTTTTGATGGTCTAAGAGAATTGTTCCATCAGCTGAGAGACAAACTGGAGGATTTCTGCAAAGAGGAGCTCAAGAAGATCTCAGACAGAGGTAAAGTCCTGGAGATTCATCTGCTCTCAGAAACCAGTCCATCATCATCTCATATCATGGAGAACATCATATTAGAAATGTCTTAGGAATAGATACAGGATCATGAGAATCACACTGTTCATGTCTGTTGATTTCCACAGTCACATTCACCAACATTGTTCCCAGAACCAGGAAGGACTTCCTACAATGTAAGTCAGTAAGAAAACCAGCAGAAAAACTCTCTGAGTGTGTTCATGTTCTTCCTGTAGAAGGTGAAAGAAGAGTTTTATAACTGATGATGTAAATGATGATTTGCACAGATATCTGTTCATCTGTACTGAGACACTGATGATACACTGAACATGAAGAGTTCAGCTACATGAAAAGATCAAACAGATTCATAATTCCTAATTCTGATGTGTTTTATCTCCATCAGATTCCCGTCAGCTCACTCTGGATCTGAACACAGTGAATAATTACCTCCGTCTGTCTGAGAGAAACAGAGTGATTACTGGCACTAAAACTGTCCAGTCGTATTCTGATCATCCAGACAGATTTAAAGTGCATCGTCAGGTGTTGTGTAGAGAGAGTGTGTGTGGACGCTGTTACTGGGAGCTGGAGTGGAGTGGAGAAGAAGTGTTTATATCAGTGTCATATAAGAGCATCAGCAGGAAGGGAGGTGTTGAGTGTTTGTTTGGATTTAATGATCAGTCCTGGAGTTTGATCTGCACTCCCTCCAGATACTCATTCTGGAACAATAAGATACAGACCGTTCTCCCTGTAAAGTCCATCAGCAGTAGAATAGGAGTGTTTGTGGATCACAGTGCAGGAACTCTGTCCTTCTACAGGGTCTCTGACACAATGAGCCTCATCCACACAGTCCAGACCACATTCACTCAGCCGCTCTATCCTGGGTTTGGGTTTGGATCTGGATCATCAGTAAAACTGTGTTGATGAGATTCTACCCATAATGCTTTGAGCTGCATGATGAATCAGTAACAGTGAGATGTTATAAAGTCTCTTCTTTTCTCTTCTTGAAATAAATACTGCAGCTGAAGTTCGGTCACTGAAATAACGTCAGAATAAATGTGTGTAATAAATCCTCATATAGACAGTAAGATCAGTGTGTGTGTGTGTGAGTCCTGCTGATTGACCATGTGTTTCTGTGCTTTTCTCCACCTCTATTTGTGTTGATTTAGTTTTTAATGTAGTGTCTCATCAATCATTTCTATTACTATCATAATTACCTTTCAATTCATATGATCACAGTCAATAAATCATTTTCATTATTCACCAGTGTTTTGTGTTCTTGTGTCACGAGTCGCTGTTTTTGTTGTCATACATTTAATTATTAACTGTGAAATTAGTTTTTATTTTTAGGTTACAGATTGTAACTAATATCATCTATTATTCTATTATAGATCAGTGGTTAAAATGTGTAAATTGTGTGTGTACGCGTGCATGTGTGTGTGCGTCTGAAGATTTGATTCACGTCCTTCCTTCAGTGTGCGTCTGATCACAGAGTACAGTAACAATCAATCAAGCGCTGCAGGACGATACAGACTCAACATTTAGTGTCACTAGAAGCACTAGTAGTGATGACTGACTTCACACTGTTACACAGTAAACAGCACTATTAAAGTGAGCTCACAGTCTGTCCAGCAGGGGGCAGTGTTGAATTATGTTCAGATTGATTTTTTAGAATACTCTCTGATCCCAGATTTGGAACACCCTTACACACCATTATAAACACCGGCACCAATGACCTGAGAGCACAGCAGGAGAGAGTTGGGCGGCTGGTCTGCAGAGTTGCAGAGAAAGCAACAGAGACCTGTCCCAATGCAAAGATCACCATATCTACTCTCTTACATTCACACAGAAACCATCCACAGAGTCAACGCTGACATCTCTAGAGGATGTGCTCTCCTGCCCATCGAGCACCTGGCTCACCATACCAGCTTTAGGACAGGAGACCTCTGTGACCATCTACACATAAAAACTACAAAGACAATTTGCTTACAAAAACACTGAAAGACACTGCATGGGCCAGACAAAGCACCTCAACACAAACACCAAGCAGAAACACTCCGTTTCACCACATGAACACATGAAACACCCTGCATTTGGACATCACTGGGGACCCCCACCCCACACGAAACACCACCTGAGAGCACCTCTTACACCAAAGACCCCTGACTACATCAGGACACTACCAAAAACCCCAGACTGAACCAGGACACCCACAGAGACAACCACAGGGAAGTCGTGGCCTAATGGTTAGAGAGTCGGACTCCCAATCGAAGGGTTGTGAGTTCGAGTCTCGGGCCGGCAGGAATTGTAGGTGGGGGGAGTGAATGTGCAGCGCTCTCTCCACCTTCAATACCATGACTTAGGTGCCCTTGAGCAAGGCACCGAACCCCCAACTGCTCCCCGGGCGCCGCAGCATAAAATGGCTGCCCACTGCTCCGGGTGTGTGTTCACAGTGTGTGTGTGTTCACTGCTCTGTGTGTGTGCACTTCAGATGGGTTAAATGCAGAGCACGAATTCTGAGTATGGGTCACCATACTTGGCTGAATGTCACGTCACTTTCACTTTCACTTACAGCAGATCACCACCAAAGACCCCCACAATCAAAGAGAGCCCACCCCAGTCAGATGAACAAGACCAAGAAGGATCCACGGGACCCAGCAACCAACCCACCCAATGATGAAACCACATCCAACTCAGCACCGCTTTCTATTTTGTTTTTGGCTCATTGAAGACAACCCTCGCTGCTGCATTCTGAATCAGTTGTAGAGGCTTGATAGTACATGCAGGAAGGCCCGCCAGGAGAGCATTACAATAGTCCAGTCTGGAGAGAACAAGAGCTTAGACAAGAAGTTGGGTGGCTTGCTCTGACAGGAATGGTCTAATCTTCCTAATGTTGTATAAGGCAAATCTGCAGGACCGGGTCGTTGTAGCAATATGGTCGGTGAAGCTTAACTGATCATCCATCACAACTCCTAGGTTTCTGGCTGTCCTGGAAGGAGTTATGGTTGACGAACCCAGCTGTACAGAGAAGTTGTGATGAAACGATGGGTTAGCTGGAACCACCAGCAGTTCAGTCTTAGTAAGGTTGAGCTGAAGGTGATGGTCATTCATCCAGCTAGAAATGTCAGGCTGAAATGCAAGCAACTACTGTCGGGTCATCTGGTTGGAATGAGAAGTAGAGTTGAGTGTCATCAGCGTAGCAGTGACAGGAAAAGCCATGCTTCTGATTGACAGCTCCTAATGACGTCATGTAGATGGAGAAGAGAAGTGGTCCAAGTACTGAGCCTTGAGGAACCCCAGTAGCAAGTTGTTGTGACTTAGAAACTTCACCCCTCCAAGACACCATGAAGAATCTATCAGAAAGGTAGGAGTTAAGCCACTGGAGTGCAGTTCCAGAGATGCCCATCTTTCTGAGGGTGGATAGGAGAATCTGGTGATTAACGGTGTCAAAAGCAGCAGACAGGTCCAGCAAAATGAGTACTGAGGATTTTGAAGCTGCTCTTGCCAGTCACAGGGCTTTAGTAACCGAGAGCAGGGCAGTCTCAGTTGAGTGGCCACTTTTGAAGCCAGATTGGTTGCTGTCCAGGAGGTTGTTCTGTACAAGAAACATAGAGAGCTGGTTGAACACAGCTCGTTCAAGTGTCTTTGCAATGAATGGAAGAAGGGATACCGGTCTGTAGTTTTCTAGAAGTGCTGGATTTAGAGATGGTTTCTTCAGCAGTGGGCTTACCAGAGCCTGCTTAAATGCTGAGGGAAATGTTCCAGAGTGAAGAGAGGAGTTGATAATGTGAGTAAGTGAAGGTATAACTGAAGAAGAAATCGCTTGAAGGAGGTGAGTGGGGATCGGATCAAGTGGACAAGTAGTAGGATGACTGGACAGGATAAGTTTGGAAACGTCCGTCTCTGAGAGTGGAGAGAAGGAGGAGAGAGAGTGTGCATTAGTCGTTGTGAAGTTATCCTCAGTCTGCGGTGTGGAGAATTGGTCGCTGATGGTTCTTGTCTTATTTGTGAAGAAAACTGCAAAGTCGTCAGCTGTAAGAGTCGATGGAGGAGGAGGAGGAAGCGGATTAAGAAGAGAAGAGAAGGTTTTGAAGAGTGTCCGAGCGTCACAACAGTTGTTAATTTTGTCGTGGTAGTATGATGTTTTAGCAGTGAAGACGTTTGCAGAGAAGGAAGAGAGACTGATAGACACTGAGGTCAGTAGAGTTTCTTGATTTATGCCATTTCCTCTCTGCAGCCCTGAGTTTAGAGCGACGTTCACGGAGAACATCGGACAGCCAGGGGGCAGATGGGGTGGAGCGTGCTGGTCTAGACGACAGTGGGCAAAAGTTGTCCAAGCAAGAGGTTAGAGTGGAGCAAAAAGTGTCCGTAGCACTGTTCGTGTCCAGAGCTGAAAACTGTGAGAGTGAAGGAAGTGAGGATGAAACCACAGAGGATAGGCGAGATGGAGAGAGTGAGCATAGGTTCCGTCGAAAGGTGACCTGTGTTGGAGCGTGTGCCGCTTCAGGAGTAAGTGCTAGGTTAGCAGTAATGAGGAAGTGGTCTGAGGTGTGCAGTGGAGCAACTAAAGAGTTGTCCACTGAGCAACAGCGCGTGTAGATGAGGTCCAGTTGGTTGCCCGATTTGTGAGTCGCTGTAGTAGACACTCACTTGAGATCAAATGAGGCGAGCAGAGTGTTGAAGTCAGCAGCCTGGGGTTTATCTAGGTGGATGTTGAAGTCACCAAGCAGTACCAGAGGAGTACCATCTTCAGGATAGTTTGATAGCAGAACATCCAACTCCTCCAAGAAGTTACCCAATTGACCTGGGGGATGATAAATGACCACAAAGTGGACTTTAACAGGGTGGGTTACAGTAACAGCATGTGATTCAAATGAACCGTTACCTGTAGGTGGTGTTTGAAGATCAAATTTCCAATCTTTTGATATAAGGAGACCAGTACCTCCTCCCCTGCCAGTCGTACGAGGGGTGTGGGAACAAGTGAAATGAGTGGAGAGGGCTGCGGGAGTGGCAGTGTCTTCAGGTTTTATCCAAGTCTCAGTCAGTGCCATGAGGTTGAGACCGGAATGAGTAGCAATAGAAGAAATGAAGTCTGCTTTGTTAACAGCAGACTGGCAGTTCCAGAGACCAACTGGAATAGAGAGCGTAGTAGTAGAGGTCAGAGGTACAGGCCTTAGATTTGTCGGGCAGGCCTTCCTTCGACGTACATAGCGTGCTCTCCGAGTGTTCGTATTTGAGGACAAGCTGTACAAAAATTGAAAGGGAGAAAAGCAATACTCAAGTGCCCTGTCGGTGTCCTTGCTCGGTGGAGTCGCGCAGGTAGAGACGATGGTCTTTACACTCGTCGGTCTTCACACGAGGAGGCTTCACACGAGGGCTGCCGCGACCGCTGCCGCGACCGCTGCCGCGGTGACACTTACCAATTATATATTTGCCTGATTACCTGTGATTGAAGTCAGCTGGTCACGCCTCCCTATTTAGCAGACCGAAACTGTCAGTCCCGCGATAGGGCAAGCGCAAAACCAAACGCCACTTCACACGTATTTACCAGGGTAAGACACACAGTAATTAAAGCAAAGTTTTCCTAGCAACGATGATCACGCAGTAGTCTAATGAGAAAACGAGGCAAAACACTTACAAACTGCTGTCCTTATCTGTCGCTCGACTGTTTCTTCTGTATATATTAACAGTAAACTGCCCTGTATAATTGTTCTCACCTCCACCAGAGTAACCAGGATATTGTCAATGAGAGTGGGAAAGATCTTCTGCAGCTCTGACAAAGTCTGGGTCTGTACACTATCAACAGTAGTGATAGTGACACTCTAGGAAGATACAGCTTTTGCTCAACTCTTTGGAATATTACCATAGATCATATGATAAAAGACATAGATCCTTCATCTCTCAGAGCATTCGCTGTCAGAGAACTAACCCCGCTGTCCAAACAGTCAAATTACTAGGGCTGGGAAAATAAATCGATGCATCGCGAATCGAGAAATGATTCAGCATCGATTCTGAGATTTTCCGAATGCATCGCGATTCTTTCTTGAATCGATTCTGAGCTTAGTTTTGAACAGCAGATGGCACTGCATGCTTTAGAAACAGCCATACTCTGCTTGTTTCCAAATCCTTACACACACTTGAACCTAAAATATTAATTCATAAAATTCGAAAAGGTTGAAGCGAATTACAAAGGTGTTCACAGTGGGCTGTTTAAATTAATCTCGCGTCATAAAAGCATTCTAAGCTGAGGTGAAATTACGTGACTCAGCCGAACACAACTGCTCTTTAGCACTCTTCTTCATGAGAATTTGAGTGTGTGGAAAAAAACTAGATTAGAGCGCCATCTGCTGTTAAAATCTAAGCTCAGAATCGATTCCAGAGGAATCGCGATGCATTCTGAAAATCTAAGAATCGATCCACAAATCGATTCTGCATCGATTTATTGTCCCAGCCCTACAAATTACTAACAAAAACATTAGCACACAGCACACAGATGGGCTGAAAACAGCACAGAGGAGTACCAGAAAGCAACCAGAATCCAAAACATACAACTGCTCACAAACTCAGGATAAGTTTTATCATCAAATTAAACATTACAACTCATTCAAACTATGAGAAACTACCCATCTTACCAGGAGAATGTGCAGACTGCTGCGATCTAGCAGCACAGTATATGTCCGCCGGTCACAGTATGAGGGACAGTGAGTGAACCAAATTTAGTCTGTCTCCAGAACTATTCATTAATGCTCTTTCATATTGTATTATTACTTGTGAATTTATTCTGTTCTTTAATGCCACCATTATATATTTTTGCATTTCAATTAGTTTTTTTCTTTTCTTTCTTTCATATTGTTTTGCATTACTCTCATTTTTGTACTGTTTTGATTGTATGCAGCAACACTGCAATGCTTTGACAACACAAATGTACAAATGTTTGTCATGCCAATAAAGCACCTAATACTGAAATTGAAAACGGAGAGAGTGTGTGTGAATGTGAGCATATCTGTGTGTGTGTTTGTGTGTGTGAAGACTGAAGCTGACTGAAAGACTAAAAAAAACAGATCCATCAGTGTGATCATGAAGGAACTGTAAATCTGGAGAGTTTTCAGTCCTGCAGTTCAAAGTGTAGTAATTAGGATGAAGCTTTACTGTGGTTTTTAAGACTGTTGTTCTGCTTCTCTGTAACTTGTATTCTTTGAGTGTTTGTCTGAAACTGACATCTAGCAGACATTTCATTATTATGGTTCCCCATTCCTAGTCCAGAAGAGTCACTTTCCCACAGAGTTTAGTTTGATCTGTATTAAACAGACCTGATTCAACTAGTCAAGGTCTTTGCATTAACTGCCAGGTGTATCAAAACTAAACTCTCCAGTAGTGTTAATTTCGCTAACGAAAACTATGACGAAAAATGTTCGTCAACAAGGTATTTTCCCCTGACGAAAACGAGACGATGACAAGATGATAATAAGGTCATTAAACGATAACTAAGACTACATGAACATGCAATACTGTTGACGATGTAGTTAAAAGAACAAAAACTTTACCAAAACCTTTTTATTTTTGTTGAAAAAAGTGGAGCCAAAACATTTCAGACTGCTGTACAAGACTCTATTATGCGAGTGTCCATGTTTGCAGTTGCCAGATTTCAAGAGCTCAAATCCCCCAATCAGAGCTTTTCTGTTAAATGGATATGTATGTTCCTCTGCTCAGCTTTTTGCTTTATGCAATCTGGCAACCATTCACAACAGCTCTCTCTGCGTGGTGTGTCGTGATCTCAAAACACCGACATACAGTACTGTACAAGTAAGCTGGAGTTCAGCGATCTCCATTTGAGGAATTCTGCTTAAATGAAAGAGTCATTCAGCCAGTCTGTGTTCTGTCATGGATCTCGACTGTATGGTTTGCGATAGTGGTTGCTGATTGTAACGTTACTTTCGTAACCTCTGTGAAGCAGTAAGTCTTTTTGCCGTTGTTTTAAAAGAGAATCATTATAGCAATTTGGAATTACTGCAATTACTAGGTTTTTGTTACACCAGTTTTCATAACGTATATAGTGCTAGTGTATATCTGAAGTCTTTGGTGTTAATTTAGCCTCTAATTGATATCCTGTTACAAATCTGTACACTAACATTAGATGAGGTAAAATAAACCATGCATACGAGTCGATATTCTACTGATTTGTGCTTATTGGTGAAAGAGAAACTTCTGATGAAATGTAGAAAGAAATTTCCCAAGTGACAACAATCATTGCAATTAAAATTGAGCAAAATAATATATGTTTTCATCATTTTAACCATTATACAGTAAATATGACAAAAATGTTTAAGTTTCCACTGAATAAAACTAGACTAAAATTCTCAGACATTAAGTTGACTTGACTAAAACTAAAACAGGACAAGTTGACTAAATATGATAAAAACTAAAAGTTACATTTAACACAGGACTAAGACTAAGACTAAATGAAAAATAGCTGACAAAATTAACACTACTATCCAGGATCAGGAACCTGCTTTACAGACTCGCAGACAAACCTGTTTTACACACGTGACTCAAACACAGAACCAGGAAACAGGAATCACATGAGTTCGGGGAAAGAGAAACTGAAGTGTAGTTGAGCTGTTGCGTGTTTGTGTCTCTGTATTCAAGCAGTAAAATGGCAGGAGCCAGAGTTTTTCAGGATGAGTTCATGTGTCCAGTGTGTCTGGATCTCCTGAAGGATCCAGTGACCATCCAATGTGGACACAGTTACTGTAAGATCTGTATTACAGACTGCTGGGATCAGGAGGATCAGATGGGAGTCTACAGCTGCCCTCAGTGCAGACAGACCTTCAGTCCAAGACCTGCTTTAGCTAGAAACACCATGCTGGCTGAAGTGGTGGAGAAACTGAAGAAGACCAATCTTACTGCTGACTGTGACGCTGGAGCTGGAGATGTGCAGTGTGATGCCTGTACTGGAAGAAAATATAAAGCCATCAAGTCCTGTCTGATGTGTCTGAACTCTTACTGTCAGAATCACCTCGAACAACATGAGAGTTTGTTTAGAGGAAAGAGTCACAATTTGACTGAAGCCACTGGACGACTGCAGGAGATGATCTGCCAGAAACATGAGAAGCTCCTCGAGGTTTTCTGTCGCACTGATCAGAAGTGTATATGTGTGCTGTGTACGATGGATGAACATAAAAACCATGACACTGTATCAGCTGCAGCACAGAGGACAGAGAAGCAGGTATTTAACACTAGACACTGATGAAATATTGCTCAGCACTCCTTATGTTTCATAATAATTCTTGTACGATGATTGTACATGGTCATTACTTCTGGAGTTTGAACCTGCAGCCATTTTTTATCTGTTCAGATAAGTGACCTTTAAACAGCTTCACGTTCACTAGAGTCATCTCTTCACATGATGATTTAGTGGCAGTAGTTGTCTGTGAGATACACTATCATCTGTTTGTCCTGCAGAAGCAGCTGAAGGAGACGCAGAAGACGCTCCAGCAGAGAATCCAGCAGAGAGAGAAAGATCTTCAGCAGCTGAGAGAGACTGTGGAGTCTCATAAGGTGAGTCTGGAGAAGAAGAGAAGTTTGTCTCCGTCTCAGTTCAGACTCACTGAAGCTGAATCACTGTGTGTCCTAACAGCGCTCTGCACAGACAGCAGTGGAGGACAGTGAGAGGATCTTTACTGAGCTCATCCGCTCCATTAAGAGAAGCTGCTCTGAGCTGATACGACTGAACAGAGATCAGGAAAAGACTGCAGTGAGTCGAGCTGAAGAACGACTGGAGCGACTGGAGCAGGAGATCAATGATCTGAGGAGGAGAGACGCTGAGCTGGAGCAGCTTTCACACACACAGGATCACATCCAGTTCCTGCAGGTAACACAGATCTAGAACCTCTAGTATAGAAACATTCATTTCGTTCCTTGTGCTAAACAGGCAAACATAAAGCCGTGTAGATCGTCAATGAATGATTGGTATCATTTGGAAATCACGTATAGTTTATTTTAAGTGTCAAATTCTAGAATCTGTAGCTCTAATGTGAGATAATGAATATGAGGAGAATGAAGCTGATGCTGTGAAAGTGCTGGATTGAGGTGAGTTACTAAAGATCAGTCGAGTCAACAAGAGCCTCACAAATCTGATGTTCCTGCAGGTTATTGGGTGAAGTGTGGAGCTGATGAGTTTTGATTTCTGTTTTCTGTAGAGTTTCCAGTCTCTCTCAGCACCTCCTGAATCTACAGACGTAAATGATGATCTCTTCAGTTCTCTCGTCTCTTCTGATGCTCTGAGAGAATCTGTCCATCAGCTGAGAGACAAACTGGAGGATTTCTGCAAAGAGGAGCTCAAGAAGATCTCAGACAGAGGTAAAGTCCTGGAGATTCATCTGCTCTCAGAAACCTGTCCATCATCATCTCATATCATGGAGAACATCATATTAGAAATGTGTTAGGAATAGATACAGGATCATGAGAATCACACTGTTCATGTCTGTTGATTTCCACAGTCACACTCACCAACATTGTTCCCAGAACCAGGAAGGACTTCCTACAATGTAAGTCAGTAAGAAAACAAGCAGAAAAACTCTCTGAGTGTGTTCATGTTCTTCCTGTAGAAGGAGAAAGAAGAGTTTTATAATTGATGATGTAGATGATGATTTGCACAGATATCTGTTCATCTGTACTGAGACACTGATGATACACTGAACATGAAGAGTTCAGATACATGAAAAGATCAAACAGATTCATAATTCCTGATTCTGATGTGTTTTATCTCCATCAGATTCCCATCAGCTCACTCTGGATCTGAACACAGTGAATAAACACCTCCATCTGTCTGAGAGAAACAGAGTGATTACTTACACTGGCACAGTACAGTTGTATCCTGATCATCCAGACAGATTTGATGGTGTGAGTCAGGTGTTGTGTAGAGAGAGTGTGTGTGGACGCTGTTACTGGGAGCTGGAGCGGAGTGGAGAAGTAGTGTGTATATCAGTGTCATATAAGAGCATCAGCAGGAAGGGACAGGGTTATGAGTGTTTGTTTGGATTTAATGATCAGTCCTGGAATTTGATCTGCTATCCTGACAGTTACTCATTCATACACAATAAGATACACACTGCTCTCCCTGTAGAGTCCATCAGCAGTAGAATAGGAGTGTTTGTGGATCACAGTGCAGGAACTCTGTCCTTCTACAGCGTCTCTGACACAATGAGCCTCATCCACACAGTCCAGACCACATTCACTCAGCCGCTCTATCCTGGGATTGGGTTAGGGTCTGGATCATCAGTGAAACTGTGTTGATGAATCAGAATAGACTGACGAGAGATTCTACCCATAATGCTTTGAGCTGCATGATGAATCAGTAACAGTGAGATGTTATAAAGTCTCTTCTTTTCTCTTCATGACATTAATACTGCAGCTGAACTTAATAAATCCTCATGTAGACACTAAGATCAGTGTGTGTGTGTGTGTGTGTGTGTGTGTGTGTGAGTCCTGCTGAGTGACTATGTGTTTCTGTGCTTTTCTCAACCTCTGCTTGTGATGATTTTGTTTTTAATGTAGTGTCACATCAGTCATTTCTATTATCACTATCATAATTATTACCTTTTAATTCATATGATCAGTCAATAAATCATTTTCATTATTCACCTCATGGAGCTCCGGCCCTTTCCAGTGTTTTGTGTTCTTGTGTCACGAGTCGCTGTTTTTATTGTCATTTATTTAATTATTAACTGTGGAATTTGTTTTTATTTTTAGGTTACAGATTGTAACTAATATCATCTATTATTCTATTATAGATCAGTGGTTAAAATGTGTAAATTGTGTGTGTACGCGTGTGTGTGTGCGTCTGAAGATTTGATTCACGTCCTTCCTTCAGTCTGCGTCTGATCACAGAGTACAGTAACAATCATTCAAGCGCTGCAGGACGATACAGACTCAACGTTTAGTGTCACTAGAAGCACTAGTAGTGATGACTGACTTCACACTGTTACACAGTAAACAGCACTATTAAAGTGAGCTCACAGTCTGTCCAGCAGGGGGCAGTGTTGAATTATGTTCAGATTGATGAAGCGTGAATCAAGCTCTGTCAGAACTTTTATATGAGGTAAAAAAAAAATAAAGAATTAAATAATTATATGCTGAACATCAGCTGGCCACAAGTTAATTATTCTAGCAGTAAATTAGTTATGTTTGTGCTGTTTTAGAATCTTAATGAGTAATAATTAAATTTGCGCAGAATGCAAAACAACTTAATTGTATTTAAATACATTAAATGTCAACAACCAACCAAACACAAATAACAGCAGCATCTATCATACGTGAACCGTGATGACCCATGAATCACACACACACACACGCACGCACACACACACACACACACACACACACACACACACACACACACACACACACACACACACACACGCACACACACACACACAATGAGGTCATATCATAGATGTCTGATGTTTTATATAAAGTTAATTAGAATGATTAAACCCAAAATCAAACTCTAAAAGAAAACACAAAAATGTATCTATGAATCATCTGTGGTCTGTCACACAACAGGAATATTCCTCAGAGTTTCAAAAAAAAAAAATTAATTAAGGAACCACTGACTCCTATAAGAAACCAAAATTGGCTCCAAATTATTTTTTTTAACTGCCACAGAATAAACGTGTTTTATTCATTATTCACGGATCATAACTGTCAGCATCAGTGTAGTTTGGGCTCCTCCTCAATGCATCATAAAAATGTTGTCATACGTCACACATTCAGTCTGTTTTTCTTCATTAGCAACATCCAATCATATAGGTGCTGAATCTTATCTTTAACTCCTTGCATTCCTTCTTATCATGTAGACAACAGGTTAAGTAAAAATATGAATATGCAATATAGTGCACATATTTAGCAAATTCGACCCACTACATGTAAACTATATTCTTAGTTGTATTTTCCTGTCAAAAAAGAGTTCATTCAGCTCTTAAGAACAACTATAAGTTACTGCCAGTTTCTCCAGTAGTGGGCGGGGCTAATGCACAAACGCAATCTCATTGGCTGGCGCTCTTCTATTACATCCCTGTTTTGATTTCAGTAAATCAGTTTGAGTGAAAGCTTAATATTCATGAACCCAGCAGCTCATCAATCCTCAGTGCACTGTATATTGTTAGTATAGTAGTAGAATTAGTAGTAGCATTATCTTTTAATAATAATTAATATCTATTACTACTACTTTTTTTTTTGTGTGTGTGTGTGTGTGTGTGTGTGTGTGTGTGTGTGTGTGTGTGTGTGTGTGTGTGTGTGTGTAAAATAGTATTTCAGTCTGGCAAATAAACTAAAAACATGTACTAGCCAATGGCGATTATACTGTCAAGGTGTGCGTAGAGGGTTGACATAGATATATATGATATACAGTACAGGTCAAAAGTTTGGAAACATTACTATTTTTAATGTTTTTGAAAGAAGTCTCTTCTGCTCATCAAGCCTGCATTTATTTGATCAAAAATACAGAAAAAATTTAATATTGTGAAATATTATTACAACTTAAAATAATTGTTTTTAAATTTATTATACTTTAAATTATCATTTATTTCTGTGATGCAAAGCTGAATTTTTAGGATCATTATCACATGATCCTTTAGAAATCATTCTAATATGATGATTCATTATCAAAGTTGGAAACAGTTCTGCTGCTTAATATTTTTTCAGAACATGTGATACTTTTTTAGGATACTTTGATGAATAAAAAGTAAAAAAAAAAAAAAAAGAAGCTATGTTTTTAAAATATAAATATTTTGTAATAACAATATACACTACTGGTCAGTAATTTGGGGTCAGTATTTTTTTTCTTTCTTTTTTTTAAATAAAATCAATACTTTTATTCAGCAAGGATGTGTTAAATTGATAAAAAGTGATAGTAAAGAAAATATATTATTAGAATATATATTATTAGAATTTTTTTTTTAATTTTGAATAAATGCAGTTCTTTTTAACCTTTTATTCATCAAATATATTAGACAGCAGAACTGTTTCCAACACTCATAATAAATCAGAATATTAGAATGATTTCTAAATGATCATGTGATAGACTGGATGTTACATGTGACACTGAAGGCTGGAGTAATGATGCTGAAAATTCAGCTTTGCATCACAGGAATAAATTATTTTTTTTAAAGTATATTCAAATAGAAAACTATTATTTTAAGTTGTAATAATATTTCACAATATTACTGTTTTTTCTGTATTTTTGATCAAATAAATACAGGCTTGATGAGCAGAAGAGACTTCTTTCAAAAACATTAAAAATAGTAATGTTTACAAACTTTTGACCTGTACTGTATATATATATATATATGTTTGAGTGACTATACTGTTCAGTTCTGTTGATCTGCTCTATATCTGAGTTTTCTCTGACCTCCTTCAGAAACAGAGACATGAAAAATGCCCTGCGTCTCTGCCATCAGTCCACTTTCACAGTCCTGTACCTCTGTGATGAGAAATCTCTCTGAGAAACCGAGTTGAGCTCTGAAATCCCACAGGATCTCCAGAACGAGCGGCTTCAGCGCTGGAATAACAGAATACGGTCTCTCTCTCTCTCTCTCTCTCTCTCTCTGTCTGTCTATCACGCTCTCAGAGAGCAGGACCCTTTAAAACAACCTCCACTCAGGAGCAAAAGCAATCTGGAGTGAAATTTGTCTTCTAGATTGAACACACATCGGGGGGAAAGATCGAGCCCTGGACATCAAACATCCAGCGCATGAATCTCTGAGAGCAGGTCACCTTCACATGACCACAGGAACCAGACCGGTTCAGTCCGGATCAGATCGGTTTGGGAGACTTTAAAGGAACAAAGCAATGACACAGAGACACCCTTGAAGACACTAGCAACCAGACTAAGTGGTTTACTCAAAAACTCACTCCATTTACTATCTTTCTTACTGTAAATGATTCATTTGTGCACTTTATTCCGACAGTAGTGTAGAATATTTGTAGCATTAAACGATCTTAAAGGTCAGAGGGAGGGTTTGACGTGATCTGACAGAAGTCACATCATTTATCATGATCTCTGACAGGAGAAAAACAGAATCAAAGAGAAAAAAATGCAATGCTGAATTTCCTAAAGGCTTGTCTTTTGGATCTTGCATTTATAATGAATTTATGCAATAAATAAATAAATAAATAAATAAATTCCCTACAGTTAACTAAAACTAGCAGCACTATATGAAACTGCAGTGTGTTTGTTTGATATAGTGACATTCAGCGTTTTTACATGCACTTATTTTTTTACATGCATCTTATTTCTTAATAACGCTTAAAGACCAGACAACATGCGAGATCATTTCTAATCTAGAAAATGTCAAAATGTTTATGTTTACTGGAAGCCTTCATAATGCAACCATTTTAATGCATACATTTTATGCCCTGCAATACACATTATAATGCACTGTATGATCTCATGAATAATTGTAACCACAGTTATATCACTAATCTATTCATTGTTACACCTTGAAATGCATTATAACATTGTTCAAATGTTATAATGCATTTAACTGGCTATAATCACTTATGAAAATATATAATGGACTACAAAGTGTATTATGGATAGCTTTATAATGCATTATACGTAAAGGCTTCAAATGTTACCAAAGGACTGTTTGTTGAACAATGGAAGACGTGAAGCAGTCATTATTGCTGTCATTTAGCTTAGAGCTGCAAAGATTATACAGGTTAATGTTGAACATAACAGATTCTACAGGATGATCTTGTGTTCTTTTGCACAACAGTTGTAAAAATCTGATATCAGGATATACCCAGCTCTTCCTCTGACACACGAAACGCTCAGATCTGTGGGAAAACTGGTTCATTTCTCGCGTTTTGCATGAGCTGATGGACCAGTGAGGTGTGAGACAAGCGACTGATGGGCTGTCAGAGATACCTGGACTCGGCTGCGCAGGTGTGTGTGTGTGTGTGTGTGTGTGTGTCAGTTTAGAGGACAGGACAGATAAACACAAAGGGCCTTCAAAGCTGAACTTCATGCAAATGAGATGCTAAAGACAAGCTGAGGTTCTGACGCCTGCCATAAATTATAAGCTGATGCTTGAATGGCAGCATAATTCAGTCATTCTGTGTCAAATCAACCGAATTTCAGAAACTTCCCCGGCTTATTTTTTTTGATTTTGTAAATTTTTTTCTAAAGAAAAACAAACATAAATAGTGATAAAAGCCAAAATATGAAGTGTCATGGATTAATATTTACAGAATAATCCACTATTTTGTAGAGGAGGATCAAAATGACAATTTTCACCTGAGATTTGGAGCCACATTATAGTGGGGTAAAATAATTTTAGAAAGAGGGCATTTATTATTACACGTTATTTTTACAGAGATTGGAAGGTCTTTTAATAAAATCTGGTGACTTCAGCAATCTTTGTTGCATTATATGACAATGGTAACAGTCCAAAAATGGGAAAAAGCACTTTCTGAGTTTTTTATTTTATTGTATTTTTTTTTAAGTTTGCATGCCTGTAACTCATAAATATTATGTGTGTGTGTGTGTGTGTGTGTCTCTCTTTGTGTGTGTGTGAGAGTGAGTGCGTGTGTGTGTGTGTGTCTGTCTGTGTGTGTGTCTGTCTTTGTGTGCGTGTGTCTGTCTGTCTGTGTGTGTGTGTGTGTGTGTCTGTCTGTCTTTGTGTGTGTGTGTGTGTGTGTGTGTGTCTGTCTGTGTCTGTCTGTGTGTGTGTGTGTGTGTGTGTGTGTGTGTGTACATATTAACTGATATATTTATATGAACCTCTATAACGGCTCCAGCAGGTCTCAGGTGTTCTGGGAGACTGTAGTGGACGTGCTGTCGTGAAGCTCTCAGAAACAGAAGGAGGTGCAGATGTGGCTCAGCCGCCCGGAGCGGAGGGGGTTACTGTACGGAGCCCGTGAGGGATGGCACATGTATTATGGATGGAGGGTGGAGGAGAGGGACGGGATGCTTTGAAGTGCGAGCGGAGCGGGTGGAGAGAGATCAGGGCTGCGGGAGCGAGTGGCAAACGAGTGTTTTGCAGATCAGCGGGGAGCTGAGAGAAGAAGAACCACAGCCGTCAGGAGACCAGCACACACCTGAGCCAGTCAACATCTCACAGCTGCTGATGAACTTCAACACTCTACCCTTCAGTGCAGATCAACAGCCTACGCACATAACAATACCTACACCAGTGTAGTGTCTCTACTCTTCAGCACAATGGTTACCACAAAACCTCCAACATCACAGAAACTTCTTCAAATGTTAAACATCACAGCATTAAACACCAACAGGTCTTTCCTTTCACTAAAAAAAAACTCATGCATTCTCCTCATCCGGTCCTATGCAAAGCATGCTGGGAACTAATAAACCCACTAACCAATGTGCAAAGTTAACAAGAAAATTTCATTTAAGTTACTACAATTTTATTTTTAAAGAAATACAATTAATGCAGAAATGTAAGTTTACAATAAACACAATATTAAGCTACTTTAATGATCAACATGGTTATGTCAAATAATGTTTGCAACTTAAAAGATTTAATTAACTAAATTAGAATTTTTAATTTGCAAGCGTGCATTTATTTAAGTTGTGGTAAAATCATTTTTTAGAGTGCCATGGACAATAACCATAAAGATAACTACAACAATAACTATAGCACCCACGCTAAGTGTGCTGCAAGTTGAATAAAAGTAAGTTTTGTCTTCTGCCACTTTGGGTGAATTCTGATCGGCTGTCAAAGTTATTATTGCCCATAAGCTGGAAAAAATGCTTTAAAAGGGATTCCAACCATCTCCTGTTATTATCGTTATAGTTATGGTGTAAACCACTTCATTAAAGCGTTTATTAAAACTTTATGGTTTTCAGGGTAAGGCCTGTTCAAACCAACGTCTATAATGACAACGATAAAAATTTATAATGATTGGTTTGAACAGGCCAAAAAAATGAATTCCAGAAATTTTTTAACTTTATAACCAGAATTTCTGTCTGCCCAAAAGTAATAACCACCACTCATTTCACAGATTGAATTCAGAAAACAATACAGTTGAGTGACTGAAACAGCTTAAATCTTTAAAAGATATTCAGAGTTGACAATGTTTGTCAAATCCAGTTTACTGTGAGTTTCTTCGGATAAAAGCGGCGGGCAAACGAGTGGCTGTCAATCACTCCTGAATGTCAACGGCAGTGAAGTTGTCCTTTCACTAGCGGTCACTGCATGCCCTCGAGCGGCTAAAACAACGACCACCCACACGCAGTAATTAACCCGCCAGAGCAGAGCGGATTCACTTTCACAGATCAAATCTCAGGAGCGTCTGGATGCAATGTTATGAGAGGTCAAGCCAGGCCAACTCAACTCAACTCAACTCAACTCTGCAGGGCTGAAAACACATGCACCAACCCTAAAACGCTTCAAATGCTCATGAAGAAAGGACTGATGGAGGACACCAGTGAATAAAGTTCCTAACTGAGACCCATGAGAACAAAATGAGCTGAAAGGAGGTAAATAAAACAATTTTCTCAGCTTTATTCACTGGTGTCGCTGTTGGACATGTGAAATACATGTGAGACGTCATATGAAAAGAAAAAGTGTATCCTTAGCAATATTTACTAGCTGATTATCATGCCAATGCAATAACGCCAGTCTATTATGTTCTCAAACACTGCGGAAATCATCTTGAAAGGGTCAAATCATTTGAAATGGAGAGACTAATTACTAATCTGAATTGAAATGAACCTCAAATGAACTATGAAATGATCTGAGAGTTGTTCGTTAATAAATTAAAGGTTCTCTCCTGTGTCTGTCATCATTAATACACTTGACTTATTTAATGAGGATTAGATGAGCAATCATTTAAAATGATCCAAAAATTCTAATCAATGTCTATTTTGATCACAACTAATAATAACAACAGCTGAAAAACTCTCAAGTCTCAAACTGCTGTGATTTCACATGTAAGTACTGTAGCTGTGTGTGTGTGTGTGTGTGTGTGTGTGTGTGTGTGTGTGTGTGTGTGTGTGTGTGTGTGTGTGTGTGTGTGTGTGTGTGTGTGTGTGTGAGTGTGTGTGTGTGTGTGTGTGTGTGTGTGCACTGGTACAGCTATCTTTGTGAGGGCCGGTCTCTGAGGTTTAGATCATCAGAGTGACGACAATCTTGTAAAGTGAGGAAATTTTGGCCGGTCCTCACTTTCTGAGACCCCTTTAAAGGCCTGTTTGAGGGTCAAGACCTGGTTTTATGGGTCAGGTTATAATTGGGTAAAGGGTAGGTTTAGGGTGAGGAGCTAGAGATGGCATTGTGTCCTCACAAAGATAGCTATACAGAGTTGTGTGTGTGTTTGTGTGTGTGTTCCATGTGCCTGTAATAAGAGCAGACAGTTCGATTCTGATGTCAAAGCGCTCTCTATAACGTCAGTGCGTGTGAGAGCCGTTCACACGTGATGGTGGTATGTGTTTGCTGCAGATAGACCTGTCCATATTCATACGCTGCAGAGGAACACAGGTAATCTCCGGCTGTCTGACAGCTAGTTAAACACACCGGTCCAGCCTGCCTTCTTTAATACATCACACACACTTACAGAGCAACTACCTGCAGCCCGCTCTCATACACATGCGAAAAATGAAGAATCAAATATAAAAATTTTCAGAAAATTTACATTTTTGTGTGAACTATTCCTTTAAACTCGTATCAACATAACTAAAATTGCCCTATGAGATTCACCACAAAGAACAACACAAAGAACAAGATGTTTTGCATAAGAAAAGACTCATTTCACATTTATCTCCTCTAAAGCTTCAGAAAATCTCCAAAACATTTATTTCATAGCACTAAACTCTAAGACAAAACATCTGAGACGAAGCTCATACATGAAACAACTGACGAGTTCTTCATCCTTAAACCCATATCCACATAATCAAGTCTCCTGAGTGATTCCAACCACAATAAAGAGCAAAACAAACAGATTTCTCTCAGATTTGGCCTCTCTCATGTGTAGCAGCTGTGCATGATGGGATTTGAAATGCATCACAAGCGTAAAGTGGATATTAACCTTGACGTAATGAGTTTATCTCCAGCTGAAAACAGCCAAATAAAGGTGAAATGAAACGCACAAACACAAGCGTGTGACTCTGAAACAGCAGCATCTCTCTCTCTGGAAGCAGAATGTCAAGGAGAAGGTCAGAAGCACTGGTCTCTCTTTTCCTCGCAGCACAAAGCAGTCTGGCCTTTGGAAAGCAGTAATGAAGGCTAATCTCTGAAAGAAGGGTTAGATATGATGCTGGCCAGACTGACAGCCGCAGGTCACTTAGGAAGGAGGAATGGGAAAACAAGACAGGAATGAAAATATCAGTGTCAGAGAACAGCTACGAGCTGCCAGACGCCCTGCGCTCCTCCAGATTCATCAAGAGCCCACCTGACAAAGAGGAAACACAAACAACAAGCACCAGCCAAAGCCTAATTAGACGGTGGTGGGGGGGGCTTCCTGACGGGCCAAAAATCAAACAATCAGCATTTCTGAACAAAGACGTCCTTCATTCAAGGACACAGAACTCAACTTCTGCTCTGGTGTGGGTTCAGATTCACAGATGTACTCTCAAAAGAGTTGTTTAGCATGCAAAAAAGTCAACATAAATGGCACCTTAATTTTTCATAAACATAATGCAAAAATAACCAACCCACTGTGAAGCAACAAATTAAAGCATTGTTACACTGTGTATATACTCTGAATCTTTTAATTCAATGGGTTTTTTTTCTCTAAACAACACAATAATACAGTGATTTTCTCCAGAAAGTGTCTTCCTGATGATTAAATCACGCTATTATACTTAACTAAAACTTAAACTAAAATTAAAACCATTAAAAAAATCGTTACTTGAAATAAAACTAAACAAATAAAATATAATGAAATAAATTAAAATATTAAAAACCTTTATAATTTAGTTGCCAAGGCAACATTTCTTATTTTAATTTAGTTGAACTTGATGGATTAAAATAAATACAGCTAAAACTGAAAACAAAAATTCTTTTAAAAAAAATTACAAAATGCAACATATAAAAATAAAAGTATAAACAAAAAAGAAAAACACCATTCTTCTTCTTATTAAATATATTTCCCCCTAAAAATCTAATTATCTATTCAACCTGTATTTTAATTCTTCATATTTGCCGAGTAAAAAAATACAAATTGTAATGCGGCGAAACAATGAAATACACATTAAAAAGAAAGATGTATTTTAATTTAGAGTTTAAAGACAGCATTTTGTCATTATGTAACCAGATTCTATTTTCAAACATTTAAAAACATCCACACTGCTACATTTAAATTCAAAAATGGAACCTGCAGCAGATTCAAAAATGTAACTGACACCTAAGAGCCACTCATTCCCAAACATTCTCTTAATTCTGTTCCATTTCTAAAAACAACAGCATGCAGGTTAGGAAATGACATGAGGGTGAGTTAAATAAAGACAGAATTCGATCTCAAGTTAACTAGTCCTCAAACAGGTAAACCCGCAGTACGTCAAAGAGACTCTGATGTTCTTTGTGTGCACTCTCATAAGCAGACGGCTGCTGAATTTCTCTGTGGGTCGATCGATAAGCCGGTTTCCCTGGTTCTGTCATTCCCTCTGACCCTCACGGCCCGAGGGCATCCGTTTCACCCATGAACCCCGGGCCGCCCCGCTCTATTCATCTCAGTAATTGTCTGTATGAATTATTTACCTGACTCGGAGGTGAATATGAATCCATTACTCTCTGCTTCAATTATCAGAGCGGACATTATGGGAAATGACAGGAGAAATGATTACTGGGATGTACATGAGATGTAATATGCATGACCTCACGGCGTTGTGTACATTCATCTATCACTCCATATCTTTGTATTCATGGAGAATTTCTCTTCATCTAGCACCCGAGGCATTAAACGCAGAGGAAAGCAGAGCAGAGACACTTACCAGAAATATCCTCTCCAGCTGATCCTGAATGTCCTTCATGCCCGGGAATGCCGCCACTCCCTGGATCATTTCCACGAAGATGCATCCGACACCCCTGAAACACAAACAAACAACACTGACTCTCTAGCCTTCAGGAAGTGAAATGGTGATTTGTGCATGAATATCAGAATCAAAACAGCTTGTAACGCTCAGATGAGCAGCTGAAATGCAGGAACGAGCTTGATTGCTGTGTAACTGTAACTGCATGCAAGCATCAGTGTGATTAAACAAGCCTTCACTTCAGGGATTCCCAAATCTTTTGGCAGCCGAACCCATTTGAGCTTAAATATTTACTTAAGACAGGGTTATTATAGTTAACTAGTACTAAAAACCATTAAGAAAGTTACTTGTAATCAAATATAAAATATGTAAACTTATTTTGTTTCAACTAGTTTCCAGAGCAAAATTTCTAATTTTTACGTTCACTCCTGCAAACTCTCAAGAAGTGGGAAAGATGACGTGTTTATGAATGTAATCCTTTTAGGGGGTCTGAAGAAAATTTCTTGTCATGCCAATGAAGCATTATGACGCACTCTGACAAAATAATTAAAACACTAACATTTGCTTCACGTAGAAAAAAAAAAAAAACATTTATTGACACAACTTAAACTTTTCGGAACACAAGTTACAGGTCCATGCTGAAAATGAAATTGTCTTTTGGCCTGCACAAGTCTTTCAAGGGCCTGCTTTCGAATTTTTTATAAATTGTAAGCATTTCATGTAACTAATTACAAAGTAATTATATCACAATCTAATGACTTGCTTGCACTAAAAACATTTACTCAAATTACACATATAAGATATCCAAAATATATCTTACAACTTTAATAATATATATTATATACAAAGTTTATAATGGCTACTATTGATCAGTAAATGATATTTTATATCATAACGTTTGTGTACTTGGTATTGAGAAGCAGTCTGTAGGTTGATAACGGGGATTTTTCAACGACTTCATTAAAAACTCTACAGCAGTGACATGATTTTGTGTGCAAGGTGGATAATTTTGCAGTAATATTTCAGTTTTGTGCAATAGGATTTTAAATGTGTTTAAAGTTTGATTCATGCATTTATTTTTTAAATGTGTTATTTTGATTTACGCTTATTATGTTTCGATCTGTGACCATCGTTTGCTATTCTGAAAACTTTGCTTTTATTTTTAAACTTAAAAACGTTTTTACATTTTGGTTTCATGCTTATTTATTTATTTTTATCCATGACTGCAAACACATCACACTTTCTCACAAAATATGATGAGTTTGCAGCATTTTTGCTTTTTACAACCATTTGTGTGATGAAAAAGTCGTGTATTTTCTCTTAATCAGCAGAAAAACACACGATTCCTGTCTGAATCTGAGCCAGATAACAACTACCTGATCAATTCTCACTCTATTTTCACATGCATGAGTTTATTTTATTTCTAAATATTTCATGGTTAGAATTATGAACCACTGACAGAAGAAAATGCAAACATGAGCCAACGGTTTCCAGCTTTTACTGCATCCAAACAGAGTCAGAAATTCACAGATTTTGTGAAATATGCTTATTTATTAATAAATGTGTGTTCATGTAAAATCTTTTACATTAAATAAAGTATTTGAACATATTTTCTCACCCTTTTATAGATTGTAAGTTAAATAATATATTATGCATGCTTCTGTTTCTCATTTAAATTGAAACTTTTGTCACATGACTGCTTTTTTAATATGTGCATTAAATCTGATACATGTATATATAACGTCACGCCATAATTGTTTTGTTTAAACACTTCATGATGAGCTCAGCATTATCAAATTAGGTCACATTAGGCAAAAGAGGAGGGCTGTGTTATTAATTATCATCACTGTTTCTACTTGACCAATACAACATCTGATTTTCAAAAGACTGTTTTGCAATATTTGAGAGAATTTTTAGTAAAAATTAGCATGCATATCGCATGCTACTACAGTATATCATTCATTTATATAGTATCATATGATAAAGCAGCATTATATCAGCCTTCAGTCATCCTGCTCACTGAGAGATGATTAAAGTTATATTATGGGAAAAATATAGAAAAATAACTATATTATTTTATCCTAGATTGGTGTAGAATAAAACAATATGCTGAGCTTTAAATAGCATGTATATGTGTGAATGTGTAGATATCACTGTCATTTGTATGATAGTCTATTAAAATTTTTATTGATATTCTGAATAATGATTTATATATATGTATATATTAGTAATTTTGCTGTTTTTGCCATTAGTAGTAGTTTTTTATATACATATATATATATATACTGTATGTCTATATAGTTTTTATGCATCTTTATTTCAGTTCATGTTTGAGTTACTTTAGTATGTCAAATATTGAAAAATTAAATGACATGAAAATGTTGCCTTGACAACTAGAAGAAATAACTATAATATATATTGAAGCCTGTTTCCGCCACTGAATAAAAAATAAATCAAGGTAATTGCAACTTTTTAATTGCGAGTTCATATCTTGCAATTCTAATTGCGAGTTATAAAGTCAGAATTGTGAATAAAGTACGAGTTTATATCTCGCAATTCTGAGAAAAAAAAAGAGAATTGTGAGATAAAAAGTCGCAATTACCTTGATTTATTTTTTATATAGTGGCGGAAACGGGCTTCCATAATAATAATCCTATAATAATGTGTTTCAGCGTCTGTTGGCCTCCGTTTGTCAGCGCGCAATCATTTCCAGTCCAGTGCGCACGGCTGTGTCCTTCTGACAGCAAATGTGCGAGAGCCACACAAACACATAAAGCAGTAAAAACACAACCAGCCTCTCCAGAATCAGTCCTTCTGTCTCCGTAAATGGGGATGTGAGTTTGTGGCTGGATCTGACTGCAGGCGGCTGATAAGATGTCAGCTTACAGCGGGGCAGAGAGACGAGCGCGTGCTAATCCTCATCCTGACTGATGTGTTACTGGGAAAACCTCCCGCACATGCAGCCGTGTGGAAACGTGTCCTCCGGACCAGACCTGCTCCTCTTCCCTCTCTCTCCTGAGAGCGATGCAGGCCTCGTCACGCCTCATTTCTCAGGACATTTCTCTTTAGATGGCCAGAACCCAGATACCGGCCAGTTACTCCAGATCTTTTTTTGCTGCAAGACATTACTGGCAAAACCAAAATTTTTAATGCACTGGGTTTGTGCTCTACCATAACATGTCTCATATCAGTCTAGTGTATAAACATTATTATACTTCTTCCGTTTCTTTCGTTATTGCGTCTATGGCAGCCCATAGAAGCGCTTGCGGGAAAGTTGTGAAATTTGGCACACTGATAGAGGACAGTGTCAACATTAACCATAGCAAATTTGAAGTCTCTAACTCAAACTCTCTAGTGCCACCACTTATCCAAAGTTTTACTCATGTTTATAACTTTTGAATCGTAAGCCACAGAAGGAATCCTATTTTCTGATTTATGAAGTTATATTTTGCTTCCATAATTTGTATTTTTACAGTCTAGTGTAAAGAAAACATCCAAAATACACATTTAAGAGTTTATTTTATTGCACTTTATCTATTTGTGTCTGTAGATTTCAATTACAATACATCTGTGACCCTGGAGCACAAAACCAGTCTTAAGTGTCAATTTTTCGAAATTGAGATTTATGCATCATCTGAAAACTGAATAAATAATCTTTCCATTGATGTATGGTTTGTTAGGAGGACAATATTTGTCTGAGATACAACTATTTGAAAATCTGGAATCTGAGGGTGCAAAAAATAAAAATCTAAATATTGAGAAAATCATCTTTAAAGTTGTCCAAATGAAGTTCTTAGCAATGCATATTACTAATCAAAAATTAAGTTTTGATATATTTACAGTAGGAAATTTACTAAATATCTTCATGGAACATGATCTTTACTTAATATCCTAATGATTTTTGGCATAAAAGAAAAATCAATAATTTTGACCCATACAATGTATTTTTGGCTGTTGCTACAAATATACCCCAGAGACTTAAGACTGCTTTTGTGCTCCAGGGACACAAATATTTAAAGGCTGTTTTCTCAAAATGAGCTTATTTCTCCACTTCACCAGCACTTACATAGACCAGAATTTAAAGTTTTAATTCTGAAGGTTTTTACTGAGGGGTTTTATTACTAAAAATAAGTTTTTTTTATCCTTAAATTGTAGTTTTTTGGGGTTTCTGGCTTTTTAAAGTAGTTTTTTTATGAAGTTACATTTTGCTTCCATAATTGTCTTTCAGACTAGTAGAAAGAAAACATCCAAAAAGAAATACTTATCAGTGTATTAATTACACTTTATCTATTTGCGTCTGTAGATTTCAATCTCAATCCATATTGTTAAAGAGTTTCTCTTACAAACACAAAACTTTACAGTTTCATTCCTCTCTATATTCTGAAGTTTATTCATATTTCATTCACACCGACTTAAACAACATTTACTCCTAAAAACATGGAGAAAATGTGTTTGTTTTCCGTCTGCTGACAGTATTTTCTGATTTATGGAGTGATAAAAAGAATTTTGAACCATGTTCAGATTTATCTTCTGGAAATGTATGCAAATTAGTGCATATTTAATTAAATAGCCTAATTTGCATATTTAAACCTAACATTTCAGAGTAGGAATGATTAACTGGGGAAGTATGGTCATATCTATCAGTTAAAAGTGTCTTGACGGTAACACTTTACAATAAGCATGTTAATGCATTAACTAACACTAACTAAAAATTAATAATACATTTGTTATAATATTTATTAATCTTTGTTAATGTTAAATACAACTGTTTACTGCTAGTTCATGTTAGCTCAAGTCCATTAACAAATACAACTTTGAATTTTAATAATACATTAGTTAATGTTGAAATTAGTGCTAAGATTAATAAATGGTTTATAAGTATTTTTCATTGTTAGTTATCTAGTTAACGATTGTTAACAAATGGAAGCCGTCTTTCCATTTGCATGCAAAATACTTAATGACAGTCTAGCGTCCAATATCACAGTTATATCAAATATATGATATGAATATGAATTTAATCAATCAGATTTACATTTAATCTGTTTGTTACGGCGAGTGGATGCAGGACGCTGAGGTTTAATTTAAAGTTGATTCTGGCCTTGAATCTGAATATGAATATGATTTATGATTTTAATTCCTTATGCAAATGTTGACATATGACAGATTTTATCCATATGCATAACCATTGTAAGTTTCATTACATCAGCATTATCATGCTCTCGGTAGCACTAGACTGAAATTGCAAAAGCACATAATTTCACCCTTACTTAGGATTTTTTCTCCCCCTTCAAAATATAATTTATATTTCAGGATATAATTTATACTCAATAACCATGAGGCTATTAGTTTCCAGTTTCGCTTCAATCTGACGTGTCCAAACTGAGATTACGTGGCATTTTTGTGACATTTGAGTGACATTCTGCTCATCCGCTCGCAAAGACACAAGAGCACGAGTGTGAAGGTCTGCTGGACCGGATGGAGACACACACACACACACACACACACACAGAGTCTGGCTGTGATTCTAATGACTGCTGATTTGAGCAGCGTCTGTGAAACTGTCACTCAAGAGAAGAAAACACTGCAACGCTCCACTGCGCTCAGCATCGATTCACACTAAGAGAATGAGAGAGATGCTCACGACAGAAAAACTAAACAGATGAACGACCCAAAGAGAAGAAGAAGAAGAAGAAGAAGAAGAAAAAGAAGAGAGACCCTATCAAGCTAAAAAGACCCCCGTCCTCAAAAGGGCACAAGGTATGGAAAGAGCTGGCCAAATTTTGTGATGTTTATTCTTTTAAAAAGAAGAATTGTCAGGGATTTTAGAAAAATAAACTTTTTAAAGTTTATAATAAAAACATTTATTTATCTGAATATAATCTTCTGTCATTTTTTTCTCAGGTTTAATTTAAAGGATTTTTAAGAATAAATAAATAAAATCCTCATCCCACTGTTATAGTGCATCAACCTCATTAAATTATTTACAATTTTTCTGAAAACTATCTTGTGTTATTTTGTTTCTCGGGTTTTGTTTGAAGGCTGTTTAGATATTTTAATAAAAATGAAATAAATATATAAATAAATATACATACTGCCATTCAAAAGTTTGGGATCAGTAATAATTTTCTTTTTTTTTTAAGGCTGCATTTATTTGAGCAAAAATACAGAAAAAACAGTAATATTGTGAAATGGTATTGCAATTTGAAAATAACAGTGTTCTATTTTAATATACTTTAAAATATAATTTATTTCTGTGATGCGCAGCTGTATTTTCAGCATCATTACTCCAGTCTTCAGTGTCACATGATCTTCAGAAATCATTCTAATATAATGATTTATTATCAGTGCTAGAAACAGTTTTTGCTGCTTAATATTGTTTTGGAAGCTGTGATACTTTTTTCAGGATTTTCAGCTAAAAAAAGAACAGCATTTACTCAAAATAGAAATCTTTTGTAACAATATACCGTTAAACATTTGGGGGTCAGCAGAATATTTTTCTTTCTATTTCTGAAAGAAATTAGTACTCTTATTCAGCAAGGATGTGTTAAATTGATAACAAGTGACAGTTAAGACATTAGAAAAGATTTCTATTTTAATGAATGCTGTACGTTTTAACTTATTATTCATTAAAGAATCTCGAAAAAACAATATTAAGCAGCACTGATAATAAATCATCATATTAGAATGATTTCTGAAGATCATGTGACACTGAAGACTGGAGTAATGATGCTGAAAATACAGCTGTGCATCACAGAAATAAATTACAGTTTAACAAATATTCACACAGAAAACCAGTATTTTAAATTCCAATAATTTTTAACAATAGTACTGTTTTTGCTGTATTTCTGATCAAATAAATGAAGACTTGATGAGCAGAAGAGACTTCTTTAAATCACATTAAAAATCTACATTTATAAAAACATTTTCTCATCCCACATGTCATTTCCTTTTTCAGGTTTTATTTTAAGGATGTTTAGACATTTGAATTGCAAAAAAACTGTTTTTTTTTTTTTTTTGTAGTGCAGCTGTGAGTTGCACGGATGTGATCTTTTAAGTGCACTACACAGTGTGATGTCGAGTTGCAGTGTGGGAGCAGAGGATGTGGTTTTGGGTCTGATGGATGCAGAGATGATGGAGACTCACCACATGTCCAGACAGGTGGAGTAGTCTGTGGATCCCAGCAGCACGTCTGGAGGACGATACCAGAGCGTCACCACCTCGTTAGAGTACGTGTGGCTGGGGACCGACTTCGCACGGGCCAGACCTGCACCAAACACACACACCATCATCAGACGGGGAAGAAGTTTGAAAAAACACATCGCTCTGGATAAAAGCATTCATTCAGATATCACTGTGCAAAAATTCAAAGCATTCAAAAATTGAATGTAATGGTCTGTCAATGCCATTCATTCCTCTACAGCCCAGTTTAGTTTGATCCAGTCCACGTTTTTGTCTATTTAGATTATTTAGAATATACTCACACAAAAACAGCATTCAGCAGGCATTATCTTTTATATATACAGTACATCTTTTATAACATATTATATCATAATATATATATTAACATATCTAAAAATATTATCATAAAATAAACAACTATTATGATAAAAATTAAAAAGATGAAAATATATAAATATACAAATACATATATAATATCAGAAAAATATACATCAGTCATATTTTAACATACATAAAGATTTTAAAAAATCATAAAATACACAACTATCAAGAAATATTAACACATACAAATATATCATGATATTATATTTGTATATTTATGTTAAAATATCATGATAGTTGTATATTTTTCTGATATTATATTTGTATATCTGTATATTTTAAATATACAGATTTACAACCATCACAATACTTTAATATATACAAATATAATATGAAAAATATACAACTATCACGATAGTTTAACATTTAAAAATATACAAATATAACAATATTATGAAAAATATTCAACTATATCATTTCATTCCAATATATTGAAATAAATACAAATATAATATCATAAAAATCATGATGTTTTAATATATAAAACACATAAATATCATTATATTTAGTATATATTTACATATGTTAAAATATATTGATAGTTGTATATTTTTATGATATTACGTGTGTGTGTATACATATATACATATACATGTCATATGTGTTAAAATATAAGAATATAGAACTATCATTGCGGTGGTCTAGATCAGAGAATCTCAAATGTTTTTGCTAAGATCCCAGTTTACTTCTAACATTTGTTAACATCCTCTAAGTTCGGTTAACTCATATTCCGACTCTAGCAACAGCGAGATCATGGGTTCTATTCTCGGGGAAAGCAAGAACTGATAAAAATGTGTGGCCTAAATGTCAACGCAGATCTCAGTTTAA
>JANHFF010000482.1:75000-138254 GCA_024542945.1 allo-octoploid hybrid of Carassius auratus x Cyprinus carpio
ACACAAAACACAACTGCCAATCGGTATATAATTTAAAACCCAAATCAGCCGGATCATCACATCAGTTAAACCCATATACAGTTTAATAACACAGCCCTGTTGGTCTGAGTCGACTCTGATAGATGTAAACACTGGTCTACAGGACAGAGACGACATCCATACTGTACTTAATGTAATAATAATAGAGTAACAGCTGCTCATATGGAAGGAATCGGAGAGAGAGAGAGAAACAGTCAGATATTCAGGACGAGACGGACACCTGGAATAATCGGGAGGACTGAGACAAAGAGGAAGATGAAGAGAGATAACAGGACAAAAGCAGGGTCAGCTGAACCCCGGGGGCCGAATCTGCAGATGAAAGAAGATCGATATCTGTGTGGAATACAGACAGGATCTCACCGCTGAGCAACACAGAGCTGCGGGAACACGCTTACAGTTTCCCGGACGTTTAGTCTTCAGTTCTGCTGCATCGGAAGATCAGGATGTTTGTGGAGAAGAATCCTAATGAGCTCTTGCCTTCATTACAGCCTTGAAATAAAGACCCAGCCTCATCGCTGTGATGAGTATTAATAACTACAGAGCATTCGAGGGCATATAACAGACATTTCATTCTGAGAAAACATTAATGATTAGTGAGAACCAGTGTAATTTATCATGTGTACAGCCATATCTGAACGATAATCCATCTTAAGACTTCATCAATAATTCTCATTAAATATGAGCTCATATTGGTGTTTGATTATGAGCCTCAGCTCTCTCGAGCATCATGAATAGTTACTTCACTAAGTGATCGGATGCACAGTTTTCACCTGCTGGATGATAAAACAGGTGAAAAATAATAATAATAATAATAAAAATAATAATAAAGTTATTGTTGTTGTCGTTGTTGCTGCTGTTGTTGATAATTTGTTTTATTAAATTATAAAAATAATTAATAATAATAATAATAATATAAAAAATACTATAGTACAGTAAAATAAAGAATATTTAATAATAAATTAATTAAATAAAAAAATAATAAATACTGTATGTAAAATAAAAACAAGTAATAATGATAATAATGTATTATTAATATATTATTATTATTATTATTAATTTTGTTGTTAAAATATTTTTATTTTATCAATTTCTAAAAATTTAATAAATTACTATCATAAAAATTATATGTAAAAATTATAATTTTAAAAATTATTTAATAATAATTAGTGCTGTCAAATGATTAATCGCATTCAAACTAAAAGTTTTTATTTACATAAAAATGTGTGTTGCATGTGTATATTTATTATGTATATATAAATACACACACTTGCATGTATATATTTAAGAAAATATATACATGCAATGTTTTGTTTACATATAAAAAATTAAAAATTTATATATAATATAAATGATATACGAGTATAAATTTATATATTTGTGTATTTATATATACATACTAAATATAAACAGTAAACATTATGTAACCAAAAACCTTTATTTTAGATGCGATTAATCGTGATTAATCGTTCGACAGCACTAATAATAATATAATAATGTAAATTAATACAATTATTATTATTATCATCATTACATGGACGTCTTATTTTCTTCACCTTCAAACATTATTTTGACAAATCACCAGCTTTTTGTGCAGTTTTGTCACAAATCATACTTTCAGGTCAAAATGAGTCTGAAAACAGCCAGAAAAGCCTAGCAACCACCCAGAAGACCCTAGCAACCACAACAAAACAACCATTCAACTACCCAGAAAACCATTACAATAAAACAGAAACAATATAGCAACCACATAGAGACACAATACAGCCAAACTCCTGACAGCACGTTTTTCTCCCTCAAACTGCTAGACTTAAATACAAACTGTCTGTCTGATGGAAAAAAGACCGAATGAATCATCTCTGCTGACTGAATGAACTGTATTCTATACTTATTTTGCAATAACGGCTGATTATCTGTCATTTTATAAGACTTCAGTGGATAAAAATCCAGAATCAAGGAGGAATTCAGTGTCTGACTTCACAGTTTGTGTTGGATGAAGCAGGCTGGCTGCTAAATGAGCCGAGAGTCTCTCACATCTGCTGGAGAACCAGAGCGGCGACTCGTTTAGAGGAGCAGAGATTGGTTTTTAATGTGCCGCATCAATGGCCCATCAGCTCCACACCTGCTCTCCTGACGTACACCAGTCTCACGAGTGAAGCTCTTCACTTGCACGGGAAGATTTCATGACGATGAGATACGAAGCAAAGGGGTCAGTGATCATCATCCGTGTGTGTTCACAAGCCCTGCTCACTCCACACCTCCGTCTCGGTTTTAAAAAACCATAAACATGAAATACACTATTCCTCATAACACATTCAGGTCTGTTTTGACCCGGAAGAGATGCATACAAATTTCTAAAAAAATAAAAAAATAAAATAAGAATTAAAAAATGCATAGTTTTTAGTAGAGGAACAAAAATGCTTTAAGACTCTAAATATACACATAATTTATATATTTTCTGATTTTTTACACTTATTTTTTAAGAGATATAATCTTTTTTATTTTTTTTATTTTAAAGTGGCATCTCGTGTTTTGGTCATTTTGACCCGGGTATGTATGGAGTACATTAGGTGTCAAAAATACTTTGTAAAATGATCTGTGATGTTAAATTAGTGTCAAAAATATATGTAACCTTTTCTTTATATCTCACACACTTTTGGGACTGAACTTTGTTGATAAAAATGAATAAGTACGTCTATAAATGAACCACAGCAGAATGAAAAACCAATGATTTGTTCATATGAGAGTCAAAGTTTATGCAAGTAAAATGAATTGGTTTTGTAATAATGCTTTTGATAGAAATAAATATGTGGATTTCATAAATTTGGACTGTTTTTGAGCAATCATGAGTTATAATTTCAAAGGAATATAATTAAATTCCATTCATTCCAATGCTGGTAATTCTCAGATTGTTATGTTCATATGTATTTCATACAATGATACATTTAGATAAAATTTCTCATCAATTCTATATATATATATATATATATATATATATATATATATATATATATATATATATTGTGGTTCATGTGTAATTTTGAAAGCAATTTCTTGGTCAATTCTATATATATATATATATATAAAATTTTACTTTATTTTATACATTTATATATGTATATAGGTTTTTTAATTGATACAAAAAGGGGTAAATGCAGTAATAACATTGAACACTACAGTACATTTTTTCACACTCACCCATTAATGAGAAGTTGGTGATCAGATACAGTATGGTTTTACTTGACATATATTAATTTATGACTGTTTTCAAAAAATAAATAAATAATAATAATAATAAAAATTCTGGTCCAAACAAACCCGTAATACAAAGACAGTATCCAGATTTTGAATGCATTATGAGGGCTATGGAAAGTTTCTATTATTTGGACAGCAGCATCAGAAACACAACAACAGCAGGTTAGTGAACCTCTGACAGCAAAAAGCCTCACTTAGATCAAATTACTTCTGATGCACTGCAACATGATAGTCCTGTCTTCCTGAATGTGACGTCCAGCAGAACGTTTGTGAAGAAAGAACATCAGTATATGGCATTATTTGTAATTGCTCAGCCTGATGGACCATTAGCGCAATTGCACAACAATATAGGCCAGTGATTGTGACCAAATGAAAGGCTTTATTTGTTTCCACAGATGCTTTAAGGGTTGATCGTCTCAAGAACTGTGACTGCAGCATTAAGTTTGAATGCGTCTTGAAAAAGCAGCAGGTTTCATTCTGCTGCATGAACAAACAAATAAACTGTCAGGATGAAGAACTGGTGTTCACTACAGCGCTGTGCAAAATCGAGATTGAATTGAGAATGAGAGAACGAATGATAGACCGAAGGAATGATAGAGAGAACAAACGATAGAACAAACGATAGACAGAACAAACAATAGAATGAATGGTGGAATGATTGAACATTAGTCAGATAGAACGAACGATAGAGAGAACGAACGATGAGCTGAACGAACGATAGACCAAATGAATGATAGACCAAACGAACGATAGACTAAACGAACGATGGAACGAACGAACGATAGATAGAACGAACGATGGAACAAACGAATGATAGAAAGAACGATAAACCAAACGAACGACGGACCGAACAAACGATGGACCGAACGAATTATAGAAAGAATGAACAGTAGAGAGAACGAACGACAGACCGAACGAATGATAGAGAGAACGAACGATAAACTGAACGAACAATAGAGAGAACGAACGATAGACCAAACGAACGGTAGAGAGAATGAACGACAGAAAGAACGATAAACCGAACGACCGTTAAACTGAACAAACGACAGACCGAACGAATGATAGAGAGAACGAATGATAGACCGAACGAATGATGGAACGCATGAACGATAGAGAGAATGAACGATGGAACGAACGAATGATAGAAAGAACGAACGATTGACCGAATGAACGATAGACAGAACGAACGATGGAACAAATGAACGATAGAGAGAACAAACGATGGAACGAACGAATGATAGAAAGAACGAACGATGGAACGAACGAACGATAGACCAAACGAATGATAGACCAAACAAACAATAGACAGAACGAACGATGGAACGAACGAATGATAGAAAGAACGAACGATGGAACGAACGAACGATAGACCAAACGAATGATAGACCAAACGAACAATAGACAGAACGCACGATGGAACGAACGAATGATAGAGAGAACGAACGATAGAGAGAACGAACGATAGACAGAACGAATGATAGAGAGAACGAACGATAGACAGAACGAATGATAGAGAGAACGAATGATGGAATGAACGAATGATAGAAAGAACGAATGATGGAACGAACGAACGATAGACCAAACGAACGATAGACCAAACGAATGATAGACCAAACAAACAATAGACAGAACGAACGATGGAACGAACGAATGATAGAAAGAACGAACGATAGACAGAACGAATGATAGAGAGAACGAATGATGGAACGAACGAATGATAGAAAGAACGAACGATGGAACGAACGAATGATAGAAAGAACGAACGATGGAACGAACGAACGATAGACCAAACGAATGATAGACCAAACAAACAATAGACAGAACGAACGATGGAACGAACGAACGATAGAGAGAACGAACGATAGACAGAACGAATGATAGAGAGAACGAACGATAGACAGAACGAATGATAGAGAGAACGAATGATGGAACGAACGAATGATAGAAAGAACGAACGATGGAACGAACGAACGATAGACCAAACGAATGATAGACCAAACGAACAATAGACAGAACGCACGATGGAACGAACGAATGATAGAGAGAACGAACGATAGAGAGAACGAACGATAGACAGAACGAATGATAGAGAGAACGAACGATAGAGAGAACGAATGATAGAGAGAACGAATGATGGAATGAACGAATGATAGAAAGAACGAATGATGGAACGAACGAACGATAGAGAGAACGAATGATAGACTGAACGAACGATAGAGAGAATGAACGACAGAAAGAACGATAAACCAAACGATAGACTGAATGAACGATAGACTGAACGAATGATAGAGAGAACGAACGATAGAGAGAATGAACGACAGAAAGAACGATAAACCAAACGATGGACCAAACGAACGATAGACCGAAAGAACGATGGACCGAACGAATGATAGAAAGAACGAACGATAAACTGAACGAACAATAGAGAGAACGAACGATAGACCAAACGAACGGTAGAGAGAATGAACGACAGAAAGAATGATAAACCGAACGAACGTTAAACTGAACAAACGACAGACCGAACGAATGATAGAGAGAACGAATGATAGACCGAACGAATGATGGAACGCATGAACGATAGAGAGAACGAACGATGGAACGAACGAATGATAGAAAGAACGAACGATTGACCGAACGAACGATAGACAGAACGTATGATGGAACGAACAAACGATAGAGAGAACGAACAATAGACAGAACAAACGATTGCAGAACAGGCAGACTGCAGCAGACGCTGTAGTAAAGCTAGCTCGTGTCCTGAGGTGCGTCCGGCTGTCATCATCAATTAATTCACTGAAGCGTTCTCATTAAAGCAGCCTAACACATCGAGCGAATCGACGGTACAACCTCAGCGTAACGAGGACTGTGAAGATCTCGTGTTATTTCTGGAGCGAGAGCAGCATATGCGCAGGAGGTCTGCACTTGGACGTCAGCCCAGAAACAGGGTCTCTCTGCTGCTTGACCAGTAATTACATTAGCAGCTAGCGCCCTGAGCACTCGCTTTCACATGCTAATCCCATCCAACCTGCAGCCGAGGGTCTAATGGCTTTTATTAGCGCAGATCTGAGCGAATGAATCAGCTCCAGCTAATGGGCAGAATTAAAACTCCAGCCTTTGTGTGGCGGGTTTGTTCGTGACTGCGGGAGCTAATCTACACTTAGCGTCCATTTTGGCTCTGATGAGTTGATGCTTGAGGAGGCGGCGAGTCTGTCGTTTAAAGACGAGCGCTCTAGAATCATTAAGACACTAAGAATGAGCTCTTGTGTTAAAAACAGACCGATGAAGAACAACACAACTGAACAGAAGATGCATTAAATACTGCTCAACTGCAAATGAGCTTAATACACTAAAGATGCTCATCCTGACACTACACTGCAAAATCATATTCAGATTTGTTTGTTTGTGAGGTTAAAATAATAATAATAAAAAATCCTCAAAACAAGATAAATTCGCTAAAAAGTATTGTTTTCAAGGGTTTTAATATATTCTAGATTAGATTAGACTTCATTGTCATTGTGCAGAATAAAATGCCGTTAGCATCTAAGCAGAAATATAAAATATAAAACAAAAAGCAATATAAATAAATATTATGCATATATAATAATTATACATATTCAATGTATATACAAAATACATACAATATTGTATATTACCATATATATAATTCTAACAACATTATATATACATGATGCATGTATTTATCCATTTAATTTTTTTATTTTCTAAAAAAAAATATTTATATATATATATATATACAGTATATATAAATTACATATAATAAAATATTATTATGCTTTTATGAAAAAGCAAAAGGTTTTGAGGTACAGAAAAAAGTTAAATATATATGGGTCAAAGACGTTAAGATGTCCGCATCAAAAGAAATGTACAAAAGTGAATTTGTGTCCATAAAAAAGCACATTAAATGTAAGTAAAATGTCTTCTTTTAAGGTTTCAAATAAGTTTTTGGAGAATAAAATGTCAAAATTTGGTTGAAAAAATGTTACATTGTCATTCAGTGTAACACAATATTTATGCAAAAATTCAAACAACATGCTTATTCTGACGTGCACATATTAAAATATCTGAAAGAATAATGGAGCATACTAAATTTTATTGTGTTTTAAATTAGTAAAAAATTCTTATTGACAAATGGGCAAAACCTAGGATAGTGGCAAATGTAAAAAAAAATGTAAAATTCCAACTCATTAGTATTTGGGATGAAAGTAATTAGTCTTTTAATATGTCATAAATTGATTTTTGTTGTAAATATGCCTGACGAGATTGTTACACTGAAGGACATTTTACTAGGTGTCTTCTGTAAATCAGGGGAAAATGTATGATATTTATTTTTTGCTCAGAAAAACAAAAACAAAATTGCAATTAAATAAAACAGAAAACTTTTTGCATTTTTTGAGGGAAAAACTACAACAGTTTAAAGCAGTATTACTTTTTTTAATGCTTAAACACTTTTTCATCTTTGACCCACATACATTATATATATATATATATATATATATATATATATATATATATATATATATATATATATATATACATACATACACACACACACACACACACACAAAACACACAATCTCAATTAAAACAGATACAATTCCTTTAAAACACTGCTCAAAAATGCTACTTTTGCAACGTTTTTGGGTTAACTATTCACCAAAAATTATAGAAGTATAATATATAAATGAAAAAAGTATCAATGTGAGCTTATCTAAACCAAGTTATCCAAGTAAAGATCATGCTTGCCTGAGAAATAAGACATTATAATGACCATAAAGCGATTCTCTGAAGCTCACCATCCTCATAAACCTGTAAAGTCTGTGAAACCCGTGTAAAGTGCAGCCTGTCATGATTTCCTCGATACTTGTGAGATGATGCGAGCGTCTGAGCTCTGACCGCAGGCCGTTCCTGTTTCAGGTGAGCCGCTCTCATTCTCTTCTGTCAGCTTGTGATTCATCATGAACTCTCCATTGGATTGAATCTCAGTGAGGGAGCGAACGGGATAAATACTTTATGTATGTAAATCCAGAGTGACAAAACAGCTGATGAATTACATAAGCAACTTCTGCTCGCTGGCCTCATTCGCTCCATCACGTCTCACTTTCACACGGACACTCTTTCACTGCAACTTTCTACCAAGACACTGACTTTTGAATTGATTTCAAGAAGCATTTTAACCGTATAAATCCTGTCATTTCTCCAGCTTAACTAGTGTACAGTACTGAACAGGAGATCATGGTGCTTGCATCGATAAGGTCATGGGTTCGATGAACTGATTTCCAAATTTTGCTTTGGATAAAAGCATTTGCAAAATAAGAAATGTAAACTATGCATGAATGTAAAAGCAATTGCTGCACCAAGGTTATTATAGTTAACTAAAAGTGAAGCTAAAACATAAAAACATTACTTGAAATTAACATTAACTGAAGTAAAAAAAAAAAAGAAATAAATAAATCAGCTAGTTGTCAATGCAACATTTCTCATAAAAGCGAAATCACTAAAATAAAAAAGGAAAACTGATTTTTAAAAATATATCATATTTATTATTTTTATTATTTAATTAAAAATAATTTATTATATAATTTATTGTTTTATGTAATTTATTTCTAATGAAACCAAACAATCAAATGCATTAAATAATAATTATAATTATATTAAATAATAATAATAATAATTATATTATTTGTAATAGTTTTTTGTCGTATTTATTTTTTATTATTTATATAATAATAAAACAAATAATAAAATAATTTATATTAATCAGCATCACCAAACAGAATGACCAAATTACTTAATTATTATAATTTAAGTAAAATGTCAAAAACTTTTCAGAGGAACAAATGACTATAAATGACGTTTTCCAGAAAATCAGTCGCACCAGGAAAAAATTGGATTGTTGAATAATCTTTTAAAGGCCAACTATTACTATTAAATTCAGAAATAATGTAAATACAGGTAAATAAAACTTTGCAAATATTATAATGATGTATTTTAGCTCCCCATGTACACAACAAATCCTTTAAATATAACAGTATTCAGTTAAATATATAAGGAAAAATATAAGAATAAAACAAATTTAAATTACATTAGTATTTATTATAAACACCAAGCCTAAATGTATTTATTTCACGCTCCACACGCTCACGTCTGACAGACAAAGAGCAGGAGATCGAGGAGAAAATGGGTCACTGAACTAAATTAAAGTGGTCTGGAAGATCTTCAGCCAAGAAAGAGGAATAATACTCGTAAAACCCGCTGAAAACTTCTGTCAAACCGTTATATCAGAAGCAGAGCTCTGAACTAGCCTGATCCACACAGAAGTGTATTCTGGACACTAAAACGAGCTGATCAAGCCAACGATGACTTTTAGAGCAGAATAGATCTGAAAGCATTAAGACTTGAAAGATTCAGTACTGTGCATGAGCAGGTTTAGACTGAATGAGAGCCGTTTCATCGTGTCTCACTCACCCGGACGTTGTCTGGATGGAGGCCACCGGGATGTTTGTCCATGTACTGACACAGATCTGTGTGCTGCACAGAGAGAGAGAGAGAGAGAGAGAGGGGGGCGTGAGACACTGACTCTGAACACAACCGGACTTGCATTTTTAATTAGATTTCAATCACAAATGAGTCAAATCAACCAAATGTCAGAAACTTACTCAGCTAAAATGTTTGGTTATGGAACATAAACAGTGATGCAAGCCAAAACACTCAATGTCATGGATGAATATTTACTGAGTAAATATAGGAGGGGGAAATGACTTCAGAAAGATGCAAGCATCATTGTTATTTTTACCCCAAAAAATATATCAAATAAACAAAACAAAAAAAAAACAATTATATTTATTTGTATTATTAAATAATTTAACAATAAATTGTTTTATTTTAAATTAAATTAAATAAAACAATTTATTATTAAATAATAATTATAATAATGTTTTATATTTACTATTATATATATATATATATATATATATATATATATATATATATATTTACTATAATATATATTTATATTAAAAATATATTAGATTTACTTTTTTCATTATTTATTAGTTCTTTATTAAACTAATAAATCATGATAAACTTATTTAATAATTTTTATTACAAATTAAATAAAAAAATCCTTATTAAATAATAATAATAATAATAATAATAATAATAATAATAATAATAATAATAATAATAATGTTTTTAAATATAAAATATAATTAATTTTTTTATGATTTATTATTTCATTATTAAATTATTTAATAACATTTTATTAATAATAATAATAACAATAATATAGTTTTTAAATATTTATTTTGTATTCTTATTTAATCACTAAATAATTTAATAATCAATTGTTTAATTTTATTAGAAATAAAACTATTTTAATTATTCTTTTCAGAAGAATATTCTGAAATTCTTTTCAGCGCATTGTGGGAATTTCTACAGATACATAATGTGGGTCAGCCTCATCATGAGCCCTTAAAATGATGCCTACAAAGGCAGCCAGAGTGGCTACAAAAACATGTCGTGAGCTCATTTTTCCTGCAGGTGAGAACTGACAGCAAAACCAGTCTGATACCCACAATGCACTGCTCAGTCTGTGATTCTGCGGCTGATATTTGCAAACACCCGCAGATAAACGTGTTTTCTTTCATGAATAATGCAGTCGCGCGCTCAAACACGCTTCAGCTGCGCCTGTCCGTCGCCGTCAATCATTATTAACCGCTCGCCGTGCAAAATGAATTGATTTCCCTGCTGCAAAACCTAGTGTTTGTTAGCGGCGCGTCTAAACGCGGCAGCATTTTCTGAGTGAAATGAGTCTCAGCGGTGGCTCAGATTAATATCTAAAGCTCCGGCACGCTTCTCTCAACAGACCCCAGCTATCAATAGCTGAGCCGCTGCCCAATCTTCGCCTTTTGATTGTTTTCTTTGACACCCGACGTGTTAGCTTAGCTCTCATGAATAAATCAGAGCCGCAGCGCAATCTCACGCTCATCCAATTTAGCCAGAGGATGTACAATCCACGAGAAAATACTGTTTACCAGAGTAAAAAGAAATGTGTTATATCAGAGACAACGGCTGGAATGAGAAAGGCACACGATGCAAAATAAAGCTAATCAGGGAACGGGAGTCTCTGACACTCACCCCATCACAATAAAAAATAAAAAAAATAAAAATAAAATAAAAACTGACCTCGTCACAATAAAAATAAATAAAAAATAAAATAAAATAAAAACTGACCTCGTCACAAAAATAAATAAATAAAAAATAAAATAAAAACTGACATCGTCACAATAAAAAAAATAAAATAAAAACTGACATCGTCACAATAAAAATAAATAAAAAATAAAATAAAAACTGACCTCGTCACAATAAAAATAAATAAATAAATTAAAATAAAATAAAAACTGACATCGTCACAATAAAAAAAAATAATCAAATAAAATAAAAACTGACATTGTCACAATAAAAATAAATAAATCAATAAAAAATAAAATAAAATAAAAACTGACATCGTCACAATAGAAAAAATAATAATAAAATAAAATAAAAACTGACATCGTCACAATAAAAATAAATAAATAAATAAAAAATAAAATAAAAACTGACATCGTCACAATAAAAATAAATAAATAAATAAAAAATAAAATAAAATAAAAACTGACATCGTCACAATAAAAATAAATAAACAAATAAAAAATAAAATAAAAACTGACATCGTCACAATAAAAATAAATAAATAAATAAAAAATAAAATAAAATAAAAACTGACATCGTCACAATAAAAATAAATAAATAAATAAAAAATAAAATAAAAACTGACATCGTCACAATAAAAATAAATAAATAAATAAAAAATAAAATAAAATAAAAACTGACATCGTCACAATAAAAAAAATAATAATAAAATAAAATAAAAACTGACATTGTCACAATAAAAATAAATAAATAAATAAAATAAAATAAAAACTGACATCATCACAATAGAAAAAATAATAATAAAATAAAATAAAAACGGACATCGTCACAATAAAAAAAATAATAATAAAATAAAATGAAAACTGACCTCGTCACAATAAAATAAATAAATAAATAAAAAATAAAATAAAATAAAAACTGACATCGTCACAATAAAAAAAATTATAATAAAATAAAAACTGACATTGTCACAATAAAAATAAATAAATCAATAAAAAATAAAATAAAATAAAATAAAAACTGACATCATCACAATAGAAAAAATAATAATAAAATAAAATAAAAACTGACATTGTCACAATAAAAATAAATAAATAAATAAAGAATATAATTAAATAAAAACTGACATCGTCACAATAAAAAAAATAATAATAAAATAAAATAAAAACTGACATTGTCACAATAAAAATAATTAAAAAACAAAATAAAGTGACCTCGTCACAATAAAAAAAATTATAATAAAATAAAATAAAAACTGACATCATCACAATAAAAATAAATAAATAAATAAAAAATAAACTAAAATAAAAACTGACCTCGTCACAAAAATATTTTTTTTAAATAAATAAAAAATAAAATTAAATAGAATAAAACAACTGTGCCTAAAGCCATAAAACCAACAAACCACAGCAAAAAAATATAAAATAAATAAAATAATTAATAATCAATAAAATAATAAAATAAAATACAATAAAATAAAATAAATCACCATGTGCCCAAAACTAGCAAACCACAAAAACAAATAAATAAAAATTAAATTAAATAAATTAAACAAAACAAAACAAAAACAACTGTGCCCAAGGCCCTAAAACCAGCAAACCACAGCAAAAAAAATTAAATATAAAAAATAAAATAATAATAAATAAAACACCATATGTGCCCAAGACTCTAAAACTAGCAAACCACAGCAAAATACTAAATTAAAATAAAACAAAAAATGTGCCCAAGACCCTAAAATAGACCCATAAATAATAAAATAAAAACTAAATGCATAAATGAATAAAAATAAAATGAAAAAACACGTGCCCAAGACCCTACAATCGGCAAACTGCAGCAAAATGATAAAATTTTGATCTGTGTAAGTGTTCCACAATGCCATGACCTCTCCATGAAGCAAACGTCAAATGCATGTCATAACACTTTCTGACACAAAGTATTTTCTTTCTGTGAAGGATCGAATCAATCATCAAGACTGACAGAAGTATGAACTTAAAACCTGTTTCCTTGAAATTCCTTTTTCCTTCTTGAGATCCAATAAACTCATGATATCCTGCCTATACATGTGCACTTTATTTAAGTGCACGTATCGTTTTCAGTGGACAATTATTTGAAGGTGCGCTGGGAACATAAATGTATTGAGTTAGCTGGAAAGGGCATGTTCTCCTGACCTTTACCTTTTTCTTACTGTACGGATCAGTTTTAATGAGCAAATGGACTAATTCATGTCTGAAATCCTCTCTGGAGGAGCTCTAGCCTTCACTGAAGAAGCAAAATCATGTTTTAAAGATGAACTTTGTGATTTTAAACTCACCTGAATCAAACTGTGCTTTAGTCACGTTAACTAATTAAGGCTGTCCTGTGAGAAATCTCCCGTCTGGATCTGTGATTGCTGATTCTCTACTTTTACAATGCTTCTCATTTATTTTGACCTTTTTGACATAATTGTCTCACTGTGCACAAGTCTGCATAGATTAAGACTATTAAGCCCAATTTTCTAGGTCAAATAAAAGTTGGTGTTTCAAGAAGTAAGAATAAATAAATAAATAAATAAATATTTTTATACATAATTATACATTATGTATTATTATTTTTTTATTATTAATTATTAATTTTAACTACATACTATTATAATTATAATAAATAAACTATAAATACATATAAATATAAATAATTATAAAGAAACAAAAAAATTTACAAAATGTACAATAAACTAAAGAATAATAAAATGCACTGACATTAAATTAAATGAATAAATGTTTATTTTATCAATATTTATTTATAAATATATTTTATATTAAAATTAAATATTTCCATATTAAAAAAACATATTTTAATAGAATAAAATTATTTTATTTTATTTTAATTATTTTATAAAATAAGATATAACAGCAAAGCAAAACAAACCACACCAAAATAAATTAATAATAAATAAATAAATAAATAAATAAATAAATAATAAAATAAAATAAAATAAAATAAAATAAAATAAAATAAAATAAAATAAAATAAAATAAAACCAGCTAACATCCTTAGTTTTTTTTTTTTTTTTTAATCCAGCAGAGAAGCAAAGCTGAAGCTCCTGACCAGACGTTCCCTGATGACGGACACAGATTGTCCCTTTAGGCTCATTAACACTTACACTGGCATTTCTGAAGCTGCTTCAGACGTTAAGCGGGACCTTTAAGAGAGCGCAGAGGCAAACGGGACTGTAATGACTGATCTCATTAATGCTTTACCTCAGTCTCACATACCAGCAGACTCTCTCTATTTCTGCCATGAAACATTCAGATCGAACACAACACTCTCAATATTACAGGAATAGTTCACCCAGAAAAATCAAAGTTACCAACCCTTGCTCTTTTCCACACCACAACAGTTCATAGTGATCATTTCAAAACAAATACACCATAAAATCATCACCAAAATAATCAATAATGAATTTAATTTAAACTCAAGAGACTTTAAACTTATTTTTCAGTCTGTTCAACACACAAATCTTTCATTTGACTTCAGAAGACCTGAAATATGCATAATATGCACTAATATCATTGTCCTTTTAAGGTGTCATTGTCCTTTTTCTTTTTTTTTTTGTGAATTCTAGAGCCTAAAATCTCCTTTTGTGACTGTGAAAATAACTAATAACATGAACCTGAGCAGAACTATTGTTTTTATTAGACATTTATCAATAATAATAATAATAATAATTGATTATATTATTTTTAAAAAATAAACAATTATAAATAATAAGAAACTACAAATAAAATCAAAAATCTAAATCAAAGAAGTCAAAAAGTACAATAAACTAAAATAAAATGCTTCTAAAGTATTAAATAAAATAAAACATTATTGTTTTTAATAAAACAATAAATATTTTTAGAAAAATAAAATAAATATTGGACTATACATCACTGTTCACATGCATTATTATTATTATTATTATTATTATTATTATTATTATTATTATATTCTGAACATTATTATTATAATTATAATAAATTAATTATAGATTTATTATTATTATTATTATTATTATTATTATTATTATTATTATTATTATTATTATTATTAAAAAACAAGTTAAATCAAAAATCTAAATAAAGTCAAAAAGTACAATAAACTAAAATAAAATCCTACTAAATAATATAAATAATTATTTTTTTAAATAAAAATTAATATTTTTAGAAAAATAAAATAAATATTGGACTATACATCATTGTTTACATGCATTATTATTATTATTATTATTATTATTATTATTATTATTATTATTATATTGTTAGCATTATTATTATAATTATAATAAATAAATTATAGATTTTTTTATTATTATTATTATTATTATTATTATTATTATTAAAAAACAAGTTAAATCAAAAATCCAAATAAAGTCAAAAAGTACAATAAACTAAAATAAAATGCTACTAAATAAAATAAATAATTATTTTTTTTACATTAAAACAATAAATATTTTTTAAAAAAATATTTGACAGTATAAATCACTGTTAGCTTGCCTTATTATTGTTATTATTACTATCATTATTATATTGTTAGCATTATAATTATAATTATAATAAATAAATTATAGATAATAATAGTAATATAATAATAATAAATAAACAATTGTAAATAACAATAAATAATAAAGGTGTATGTGTGTTTCACAGAAGTAAGCAGTATAGAGAGTCACCAGGGCCAGAACGGCATGAGAGCGAGTAAATGACGACAGAACTCGACCGGTTTCTGGAAACAGGGCTGAAGATTGAAAGATAAACCTCAGGCTGGAGTAATGCTGACTAGAAGCATCACAAAGACGAGATCCAGCGGCGGTGAGGCACAGGACAGCAGACGGGATGTGTGTGGACTCTCAGAAAATAACCAGAACTACACACTATTTATAGAAGAGCGCCGAGGCCTGCTTTCCATCCTGTCAGCAGATCTGATACTCACCACATACTCGAAGACCAGCGTCAGGGTTTCCTTGGTGTGAATGATGTCGTGGAGCAGCACGATGTTCGTGTGTTTCAGGCCTTTCAGCAGAGAGGCTGCACACAAACACAAACACAAACTCATTAACACATTCACCGCTTTTACTCTTATTTATGATTTATTTCTCCATATTAAAATCTGATAATGCAGAGGCAGATGTCCATTTCTCTGGCAGTCAGCAGTTCCTGGATGTAAGATATAAAAACAGCTGTAAGTTTCCCTGATGTGAGGTTTTCTATGCTCACATGAACACAGAAAACAGAAGGCCTGATGTGCATATAGTGACTTCAACTAAAAATAACTAATAACTTGTACCCAGACCTGAGCAGAACTTTTATTAACTTTTTATTATTATTTTTTTTATTATTATTAATGCAATTGTTTTATTTTTAGAATTATTAGAATTTTAATATAAATACATTATAAATAATTATAAAAAAATACATGATAAATAACAATAAGAAACAAAAGAATAGTAAAAAAAAAAAAAAAAAAAAATGTATAATAAACTAAAATAAAATTCAATAAGTATTAAATAAAATAAATGTTTTTTAATAAAATCATTATTTTTGTAAAATAATTATAAAATAAACGAATTAATATTTACTATTATTTTTAAAAGTATAAAATAAAATTAATAATAATAAAAATAATAATAATATTAATACAATTATTTTATTTTAGAATTATTATTATAATTTTAATACAAATCCATTATAAATAATAAAAACAAATAAACAAAAAATACATTTCTTTAAGTATTAAATAAAATAATTATTTTTTGTAAAATATTTATAAAATAAAATAAAATAATAATTACTATAATTTTTTAAATTATAAAATACAATTATTATTAATAATAATAATAATAAAATTATTTTATTTTAGAATTATTATTATAATTTTAATATAAATATATTATAAATAATAAAAACAAATAAACAAATTTAATTCAATAAGTATTAAATCAAATAATTATTTTTTAATAAAACAATTATTTTTAAAATAATTATAAAATAAAATAAAATTATTAATAATCACTATTATTTTTTAAATAATTATAAAATAAAATTAATAATAATAACAACAATAATAATAAAATTATTTTATTTTAGAGTTGTTATAATTTAAATATAAATACATTATAAATAACAAAAAAAAATATAAATAAGAAATAAGAAGATAAAAGTAAAGTAAAAAAGTAAACAATGAAAAACCTATAATGAACTAAAGTAAAATAAAATGCAATTAGTTTTAAATAAAATACTTTTTTTAAATAGTTATAAAATAAAATAAAATTATTATTAATAATAATAATAATAATAATAACAACTACAACAATGCATTTAAATTCTCATCTTCCATAAATAACTCTAACGCTGCTCTTTTCCATACAGCAAAAGGGAAAAGAAACTGCACCATAAAGTCTCACAACACATAAAATGTCAAATGCCAAGCTTCAAATGAAAGAGCAATGAATAAAGAAACAAGAATTTTTAAAAGACCCACAGTAAATAAAATTAATTGACATTTTATAATGTGTCCGACGTGTTTATCTCTGCATTACAACTATACGATTGAACTGTACAACACAGAAATCTCATCTCTTTTGAGCAGAAAAACACTTAATTTACTACAAAGACGGCGCGAAACACTTCAAGCGCGTTTCATGATGAAAGTAAACAGATTCTCGAGAATGTGGAAATGTGATTAATTTTTCAAGGGCGAAAGAAAAGCTCAGATAGTGAATAAACGTGAGTCAATCCTGCTGCCAAATACAGTTGTGCTCAAAACTTCACAAACAAAAGGTTAATTATTCTACCAACATAAGAGGGATCTTACAAAATGCATGTTATTTTTTTATTTAGTGCTGACCTGAATAAGATACTTCGCATAAAAGACGTTAATATATAGTGATAGTTGTAAATATGTATCTTCTACTTTGTAAAATCACTTTAACTAACAAAAGCCAGTTCCTGAATGACATCATTCTACAGGAAGTGACATCGTTTTAGTGGGAAATCAGCAACACCAATATCTGTAAACATTATTAATGGATTTGATCAACTTCATGCTGACTGTCAATCCATCGCTGAGCAATAATAATAATAATAATAATAATAATAATAAATAAACAAACATTACAAATAATAATAAGAAACTAAAAGTAAAAAAAAAAAACGCTCCAAAAAATTTACAAAAAAACTAAAGTAAAATTAAATGCAATAAAGTATTCAAATAATTATTTTATTATTTTATTTATTAATTATTTATTTGTTAAGAATTTTTTTTAATAAATTAAAATAATTAAAACAAAAAATGTAAATAAAATTAAATAATTAAAACAAAAAGTAAATAAAATAATAACATTTATTTGTTAATTTTTTTCTTTCTTTCTTATTAAAATAAAATAAAATAAAATAAAATAAAATAAAATAAAATAAAATAAAATAAAATCACTGTGCACCTGCAGTATTTATGTTTCAGAAAAAAAAAGACAAAGTCAAACAGGGAGAGAACGGCATGATATAAAAAATAAATAAATAATAAAAATAATAATAATAACAACCAGTATTATTAAAGTATCTGATCACAAGACACATGCCAGTTAAAATTATTAAAAATAAAAAGATATGAAAAATATAAGAATTAACTTCGCCCTGATGGTCAATCCCTCACTGAAGCGCTTTTCTCGTTTTCTTGTCACTGATTCAGCTCAGAAACTTTTTTATTTGAAACGTTGCAGTTGATTTGACTTTTTTTGTTACTGATTATTTACACAGATTTATGAACGTCTGCAGTACGCTCTTCTAGAAACACTGCCTTAAAGTTCAACACGAGCAGGTCAGCACAGTTTCATATGAGCAGCATGTTGTTTATGATCTGTTCTCACAGGTGCCAGACTTCAGCTTCAGTTTCTCTGTTATATGAAGGCCAGAGTAAAACAAGCGTGCGATGGAGAGACTCACCTTCTCTGATCGCAGTGAACGGTGTTCCCTCCTCCTCCTGCAGACGGATCACTTTCAACGCAACCAGCTTCCCGTTCACCCTGCAAACACAGGTTCATCTGTATCACAGGACTGATCCATACATTGTGTTTACATTCCTGTAGGTCAAACAGCAACTCTGACATCACGGGTTTGATTCCCGGGAAATGCATGAACTGATAAACTGTACACTTTGCAATCCAATGCAAGTCGCTTCGGATAAGTGTCTGCCAAATGCACAAAAATGTATCAAATGTATTTAAAAAATAAATCATTTAAGTACACAAATAAATAAATAATATTGCAGCATGAAACCATATATTCAGGGATCCAATATATACATAATATTATTTATATATTTAACTGTAATATATTTTATATTATATTAATTTAATGTTTCACTCTGAAATATTTTATATTTAGTTGTGCATTTAAATAATTTGTTATTTAATTGTTATTTTTTTAATTAAATTAATTTTTGTGCATTTGGATGAAAAGGCAACTTGAATAAATAAATAAATAAATAAATAAATAATATCTATCTATCTATCCATCCGATTTATTTAATTATTTATATTTATTAGTTATATTAATTTTATTCTATTGGACAATGCAATAATTTGCTGTAAAGGAATTATTTCATTTGCATTTAGTTTTTAAAATGCAAAAAGATTAATTTAAAAGACTGATTAAAATGAAAACAGACAACAAAGAATTTGGGACGAAAAAAAAAAAAAAAAAAAAAAAAAAAAATATATATATATATATATATATAGTGTTGCAATAAATTAAATTATCATTCATTATTTTACATTTTAATAATGTAAAATAAAATAATACCAATTATTTGTAAATTTTATTTCTTAATTATTTATTTAAATAAAATAAAATAAAATAAAATAAAATAAAATAAAATAAAAGACTGAAGCTTGGACATTCTCCTTCTATATGAATATTAGATATTTATATATGTATTTAATTAAAGTATTAAACCAGAATCCAGGAATATTATTGCAACAGAAAACAAAATTTGGGAAAAAAAGTCAAACAGATGACCGTGTGTGCAGTATGTTTTTATCCAGTTGACTATCATCCAAAGACTTGAGAGCAGGGATTGATGATGTCATCAGAAAACGGAAAGTCGTTTCAGAGGCAGAGCAAAACTACAGAGAAACTGTTTTGTGTTTTTAAATAAAAGGCACTGATGGTCTTTGCCCAATGAGACCAGGAGCGTGTCTGAAGACAATAAACCGGGTCAGGAGTGATTTACTGTCGACTTAAAGTCACTGAAATGCAATTTAGAGGCAGTGGAGTGAATCTGAACACGGAGGTCATAATGAACTTACACACAAATAACATCATTACTATGAAAAACACTGACAATAACGCGCAATTCATTTCACGCTGGCTGAAATTTTATTTTCCGGATTTTCATTTATGAAGGAGAAACAGGTGTTACATGCCCCCGTCGGAGAGGCTTTCATTCGACGCGTCATTTCAGCCTCTGGCTTTTATTACAGCAATATGAAAAATCATTTCATTCAGATTTCACATAATAATAATAATAATTATCTGCTGCCTCTTTGCTTACAGTTACGAGTCAAAGAACCCAGAGAAATACAGCAGGGTTTCAGTAGAGTTTAAGACCGGCACAAATAAAATTAACACCGCGTGCACTTACAGAAAAAGCCCATACAATCTCAAAACACATGAGGTCTCAAATTATTTGACTTAATTAAACAGGCTGCATCTCACATCCAAGTAACTGCAAGCTTAAATACTCAAGACATGCTTATTTAATATTTACATACGTATTGAAATTGATTTGCTGTATGTTTTCATATTTCATTACACATGAAGTAGAGGTCCATCGAGATTGGATTTACAATAATGTGTTTAAAGAAAAGGAAATTAAAAGATTATTGTGCCGATCCTAATAAAAAATATATATAGATAGATATATTTACGCATTTCTGCATAATGAGGGGCTTTTAATCATAAACAAGCCTGAAATACACAAGGACTCTTATTTTGAAATTTATATGCTTTACTACATCCAACTGCTCATTCAAAAAGATGAGAGAAATATGGGAACCCAAGTATTAATAATAATAATAAAATTTATACATAATAAGGGATATTTAATCATTAACATGCATTAAATACACTAGGACTCTTATTTTGAAATGTGCATGGTTTATAACTTCAGCTGCTCATTCGAAAATATAAGAGAAATATGGGAATCCAAGTATTAATAATAATAATAATAATCACTTTAAAACGTTTTATTCATAACGAGGGATGTTTAATCATTAACATGCATTGAATACACCAGGACTCTTATTTTGAAATGGACATGGTTTACAACTTCAGATGCACATTCGAAAAGATGAGAGAAATATGAGACCCGAAAATATCCAGGAAAAAAAGCTTTCATGCATAACGAGGTTTATGGAATCATAAACAAGCCTGGAATTCACAAGGACTCTTATTTTGAAATCTCTATGCTTTACTACTTCCGGCTGCTCAATCAAAAATTTGATAGACATAAAATATGCAAATATGCATACATATAATATAAAAACCCTAACGTAAACATTGTCGATTCATCAAAGGTGGATCATCGTTAAATGTGCGGCGTTCACAAATTTAATATGTTTTATTTAAAGCCACAGTAGTTTTGCTCCGCCTCTGAAACGACTTTCCTTCTCTGATGACATCATCAATGCCTCACAAATCGACTTTTCACCGAATCCTGTTCCAAAAATATTTCTGGATTCTGGTTTAATTAAATTGCAATAATCAAAAAGCATGTCTAATCAATTTAATTCATAAAACGTTTAATATTTAAAAAATAATAATTACATTTAAAATAACTTATATAATAACAGAGCCATATTAAATTACTTTTTTCCAAGTTCTGAACTCACTTGCTCTTCCCTTTGTAGACGGTGGCGTAGGATCCCTCGCCGAGCTTCTCCAGCTTCTCGTACGAATCTGCCTTTCCGAACTTTGGGCTCGTGGGCTGAAAGAGAGAGGCGCTTTTATTAGAGAATACTGTGTGATGCTGCAGCAGACGTGAGGTCAGATCCAGGATTCATTCAGCAGGAAGTCTCTGTAATCACTGACACACACATCAAGAACATTCCTTTTATAAATAATGCATTTGCTAGGGTGGTTGCTAGGGTGTTGCTATGCAGTTGCTAGTGTATTTTTGTTGGTTGCTAAGGTGTTGCTATGCAGTTGCTAAGGTACCTGGGGTGGTTGCTATGGTGTTGCTAATGTACATGAGGCGGTTGCTAAAGTGTTGCTATGCGGTTGCTAGGGAATTCAGTGTGGTTGCTAGGGTGTTGCTATGTAGTTGCTAGGGTACTGTGGTTGGTTGCTAAGGAGTTGCTATGCAGTTGCTAAGGTACCTGGAGTGGTTGCTATGGTGTTGCTAATGTACATGGGGTGGTTGCTAAAGTGTTGCTATGCGGTTGCTAGGGAATTCAGTGTGGTTGCTAGGGTGTTGCTATGCAGTTGCTAGGGTACTGTGGTTGGTTGCTAAGGAGTTTCTATGCAGTTGCTAAGGTACCTTGGGTGGTTGCTATGGTGTTGCTAATGTACATGGGGCTTTGTCGTTGCTAGGGTATTCATTGTGGTTGCTAGGGTGTTGCTATGCGGTTGCTAAGGTACTCGGGGTTGTTGCTAAGGTGTTGCTATGCAGTTGCTATGGTACTTGGAGTGGTTGCTAAGAATAATAGTACATTTAATAAGAGTAATATATATAAATGTTCCATTAAAAATTAGATTTTGCAGATTTTTAATAAAAGTAAATTTGGTATACTTCCAAACTCAAGCTCAGTGCTTTATATATACTGTCATGCGTATATTACAGAGAAATAAACGTTTAATACATTATTAGTAACTGTATTATTTCAAAACAATAGTAATTTTATGATTTTAATACCCTAATTTTAACATACATCATACAAGACACTATGATTTTACTATGTGGTATGTTGCTATGTACAGAAGATTTTTTTGTTTAAAATTTTTTAGCTTTAATTTATATATTTATATATATATATATATATATATATATATATATATATATATATACATATATATACACACATTTTTTTTTTTTGGTAAGTGTTTTATTTAGATTTTTTATTTTAAAATGATTTATTTTAATTTATATTATGATTTTATTTTATTTAAGTAAATATTTTATTTAGATATGTTATTTTAAAATGATCTATTTTAATGTTATATTACAATTTGATTTGTTTTTAGGTAAGCATTCAATTTCCTTTTTTTTAAGTGGATCTCAGAGTAATTTGTACTGAGTGTAACTCAAACTGAAGGGCAAATGCACAGCAGCAGTAATGCTCCTGAAAACGCAGCGTTTCTTCAGTAATCAGGTTTGCAGGCTGACACCGATCCGCAGCGACTCACTTATTGTGATTGGTGTGAAAGATTACCGGACTCTTCCCGGATAAGCGCTCGCTCCGATGTGGCTGTAACCGCAAACCCTGCAGCCTTTATCAACACCAGACACCAGCTGTCTCTAAGAAACCATCAGTAAACACATACGCACTGATAGCACCTTAACACGGCCTTTATTATCCTGATTGAGGCGTTGGGAGTGCAGGGGCCCTGTGGAGAACAGGTTTGAGTGGATTTTATAAATAAGAAGGTCTGTGCGAGAATAAGGAGAAGGGTTTTATGGGAAAGAGGTCACGCTGACTCTCTCCGCTCCTTCTATCTGGCCTTACACTCATCCATTTTTCATTGGTGTGAATCAGCAAGCAAATGTGCTTCCTTCAAACTGCCCACCTTCAGTTTTCTCTCTCAGGTCAAACGTGCCTCGCTTTGGGAATTACATACTTCAGACAACATCTAGTCTCTTTTAAATTAAATTGAAATAAATATAGTAGTTATACAAAATGCTGTATGTAAGGTTTAACAAAGTGGTGTTTACAAAAATAGCTAATTATTAAAATAATGCAAAATTGAAATAAATTTTGAAATAAAAAAATCTAAATAAATGTACTTAAATGAATAAACGCATTAAAAAGTAAAATTGAAATAATTTTTAAATATTTTTTTAAACACTAAAAACAAATAAAATCATTAAGTAAAATTTAAACAATTAATTTAAAATAAAAAATAAAAATAAAAATAAATAAAAATGAATAAAATCAAAGTGAAATTAAAAATAATTTTAAAATAAAATGTTTAGTTAAAAACTTACTCAAATTAATAAAATTAATTAACACTAAAATTATTATTTTAAAAAAACAAAAAAAAATTAAATACACGAAAAATGGAAAAAATAAATAAAAAAATTAAATCAATTAAAAATAAACTCAAAATAAAAAAATGTACTAAAGATGAATAAAATCATTAAAAAGTAAAATAAAAAATAAATCATTTTAAAATTTAAAAACCTCAAAACACATACTAAAAATAAAAATTACAACAAAAGTAAAAGTAAAAAAGATTATTTAAATATTTTTAAAACAAAAAAATCTAAAAACACTTAGTAAAATAAAAAAACCAATGTAAAATTAAAATAAATATATTTAAAAAAAATTCTACATAAAATATAACTTACTAAACATTAATAAAATCATCATGTAAAATTAGAATGAATAAATGAATAAATAAAACATCCAAATTAAACACTTAAGAATAAACAATAAACAATAGATATTTTAATTGTATACCTGCATGTCATGTGACCAAAAACCATGATCGTGAATGTACTGTTAAAATACTAAAATTATGGTAAAAATATAGTAAATATTTCAGCTGAAAGGAGTTCAGCAGACAAATATTTTTGGGAATCCCTGTAGCTGATATACAGCTCATCAAGATGTGTCTAATGACCGTTATAATAAAAACAAACCCAAAAAAATAAGCAGCTAATGAAGCTCTCAAACAATATCTACAAGCAAAGAGAGTGTCAAATTAGGCATGCAGTCATCAACTCTAATCGTCATTAACGAGGGAGACACTCACGGAGCTGGGGCTGGAGTGACGGCGGAGTTTGGGAGACTCTTTCCCGGAGGACGAGCTCTTGGCGTTGATGCAGGCGTTGTTCTCCGAGTGAACACGCTTCACCTGACCGGCCGGCTTCTCGAAGGGGTCGAAGCCGCTCTGCGTCCGCTGCACCTTCCGGTCCTCAGGGATAGTGTCCAGGGGCTTGATGAGCGAGTCCGATCCCTGGCAGCTGCGAGTGGACATCTTGGTGACACATATCTGAGAAGAAGAACATCATCATCACTGTAGAAACACTGGATTTCTGTCGCTTTCCACGAGGAATATTTCTGACTTCAAACGAGATGCATTTAATGGAGAAGCAATAGTGCATAAGAAAAGATGATCTTCTTTTCCTGACAAATAGTTGATGTTGTTTTAAAAATAGATTTTTAGTGAGTTTGATGCTGAAAAACAGAAACATCTGTCAGTGTGGGAAGAAAAATCATCATGCACGATTCAGTGTGTGAAGTATATCTCATTTTAAGCATCTTTGCCCTTTTTAAATGCAAAAACAAGATAGGAATCCTAAAAATAAGAACAAGAAAATATTGTTTGCAGTGAAATCTTGAGCTCTGATCACTAAAGTCACGTCGTGCAAATGTTCAAGACAATCTTCTGCAGTGGTTTTGTGCAGTTCATACATCCTGAATCAACACATCAATCTAAATGAAACGCTTCATAAAAAATATTTAAAATATATTGTAAAATAAATAAATAAATAAATACAATTAAAAAGTCAAATGAAAAATAAATCATTTGAAATTACAAAAAATAAATAAATAAATAAATACTTAAAATGAATAAATAATTAAAAACTAAAATAACTATGAAATAAAATAAAAAACGTTCTAAACCTTAAAATCGTAATTTAAATTAAAAATAAATTATTTTAAAATTAAAAACTAAAAACACATTGAAAATAAATCAAATAAAAAAATATATAAATAATTGTAAAATATATAAAAAATACATAATGGAACATTTTTAATCATTAAAATAATTAAAAAGAAAAATTTTTTTTTGAAATGACAAAAAAATTCTATATATTCTATTTATTTATTCTAATTAAAACAATTAGTATTAAATTAATAAAATCACTTAAAACACTTAAAAAAAAAACTTAGTTAATAAAATCATTTAAAAAGTCAAATAAAAATATTTACTGAAAACCAATGCAATTAGTAAAAATGTAATAATTTTTAAAAACAAAAAACACTTACTTAAATTTAATACAACTATTAAAAAGTAGAATTAAAATAATTGTAAAATACAAAAAAAAAAAATCTAAAAGTGTGTCAGTGTACCAAGAAATCTCTAATTTTTAAGCATCTGTGCCTTTTTTAAACACAATAACAAGATAAAAATCCTCGCATGCAGAGAAAGTATATCCACATTTGCTCAAATCCACGACAGTCTGCTGGTCTTCTTCACAGAAGTTTCGTGCCGTTCACACTCCCTGCGATGCTCGTATGTTCACCTCAGTTCAGACATCGATTCAAGGCTCCCAGCAGCAGTATTACAGCCTACGCTACATTTCCATCACACTCACACACACACACACACACAGGAGCATTAATCTAAAGCGCGTGAACCTACCGGCCACTCCATCGCCGCCGGACTGTCAGCAGCACAAAAGGCCCGGAGCAGCATGTCATGTCAGCGCGGCCCTCCGATTAAACATTCACGAGGAACGTCCCGCGAACCGCCTCGATATACAGCCGCCTGTGGTTCACTTACACGGGCCGAGTTTCACCAAACACACCCGACTCAAACGTGTCAGACAATGAGCGCAGTGCTTACAGCAGATATCTCTATGATTAATGATCTAAAACAACTCTGTGCCAAGAATCTAGTTAAACAAATGATTCAACCAAAGAATCGAGACGCTTTTGGAAGTATAAGAAATACACATATACACACTACTGTTTACATAATTGTAATATTTCTGAAAGAAGCATTTATTTGATCAAAAATAGAGTAAAAATTGTGAAATATTATTAGAATCTAAAAGAGTTGTTTTCTATGTGAATCTCTGTTAAACTGTAATTTATTTCTGTGATGTGCAGCTGTATTTTCAGCATCATTACTCCAGTCTTCAGTGTCACATGATCTTCAGAAATCATGAAAATATACTCAAGAAACATTTCTGATTATTATCAATGTTGCTGCCCAATATTTTTCAGGATTCACAGATGAACAGAAAGTTCAACAGAACAGCATTTATCTATATATGTGATTTATACGCTACGATAAAACACAGTTTTGTGTGATAAAGAGTCAGGATGAAGCTCCCATCAAACAGAAACTGAAGTGAAAACGCCATGCAGAACCGGTCGAGCTAAATGACATTTCTCTGTGTTTTTCTTCCCGTCCTGACAGGACAGCATTTGAGAAATGAACATGCAAGTGACATTTGTCAAAGTGAACAGAAACAGGGGCTTCGGAGCAGAACGGAGCCACCGTCACCGTCTCTGAACTCATCACTTCTGCATGAAACCGTCTGAACGTCAGAGACCCGCGTTCGGCTCTTTGTCTCTGTGTTCCCAGACTGCAGACAGACTCCGCCTCCTCTGCTGTCAATCAGACTGCAGACAGACTCCGCCTCCTCTGTTGTCAATCAGACTGCAGACAGACTCCGCCTCCTCTGCTGTCAATCAGACTGCAGACAGACTCCGCCTCCTCTGCTGTCAATCATGAGTGAGATGTAAATTTCCGTGAGAGTTTATTGTTCTAGCTGCTCGAGACACAATGAGCTCTAATTGAGTCTCAATCATCCTGGTTGCTCACAAACTCACGTCAGGGTCGTTTCCATCATGATGCTTGTCATGTAAACCTACAGATGTTTTCTCATTTCAGGTGTGTTTTATGCACGATGAAGGTTTGACGCAATAACTGAATTTACAGAAACAGAAGTTCTTAATATGCACGTTTTAGTGACTGTTTGTATTTTTACAAACAGTTTGAATTAATTAATAAGATATCAATTATTTAATTAAATAATAAAATCAAACAAAAAAGTCATAAAAATCTTATGAATAAAAAAAATAAATAAATAAATAGAAAAATAAATTTAAAAAATCAACTTTAAAAAGTAAATACAAAATGACAAAAATAAATAAATAAATAATAAAAATAAATACCAACAAAATTAGGAAAATAAAAAAGTAATAAATAAATATAATTATCAAAACATAATAAATCAGATAATTAATACAAATTAATAAAAAAAGGAAATACATTAAATGAAAAACAAATAAACAGAAAAATAAAGGAATTTATAAAAATATAAAAATAAATACATAAAATTAAATGAATAAATAAAAAATATTAAAAAATAATTAAATTATAAATAAAATGTTAAAATATAATAAATAAAATGACATAAAACATTTTGAAAATATTATTATATATTATATATATTATTAAAAATAAATTTAAAAATAGAAAAAATAAATGAACATAATATTTTGAAAAATAAATAAATTATAAAATAAACAAGCAAACAAACAAACAGGATGTTCAAAAGACACTGAAGGAGGGAAGCGCATCATATCTTGAGACCAGAAGATCACAGAGACTTTGAGGTTGCAGGACTTTTGTGACTTCAGAGTTCAGACACGAAGAAATGACTTAAAGTCCTAACATCACCGCAGCAAGTAAGAACCACTCACACTTTCATTAGAAAATTGAATTACTAACAGGCCTTAGGATTCTGGGATACGAAGACACTAGTATTGCGCAATTAAAGGTGAATTTTGAAAACTTGTTGTCAATAAACTAATCCTGATATTACAACACTGAAGTAACATCATCTGAGTTTTCTCAAGCTCTCATGAGCAAATGATCAAAAGAAAAAGCATCATCAGCTCTGACTCGAGAGTCTTTAATCCACAAACCCAGCAGCGGTTTCTTCATTAAAGCTGCTCACATTTACACCGAATCCTTCTTATTAGATCTGGATATTTTAGCCCGTTCCTATTTCTGTGTCTATTAACAGACTCACACATAAGATATAACCCGTCTGTGATTTATCCATATCAGACGACATCAATGAAGTGCTTATTCCAGACGAGAGAAGAGCGATTAATGGCATCCCTGGACAGACATTCACCTGACGGTTTACTAGGAACCGGCCTGATTTACTGCTGGTCTTCAAGCGTGACTGTATGTGGGATTCAGAAAGCTTGCTGGAAACCGCAAGCTGGACATCAACACATGAACAGAGTCATCAAACAGCTAAAGCTACAGACACTAATGGTGTTATTGAAAACCTGCCCGCATGTGGATCGGCTTTCATGTGCCAGACGCCGAGTTCAGGTGCCAAACACATCTGATGGACTGTTTCACTGAGGAACGGGTGGGATGCACTCGGACAGCATTCATGATCCATAAAGAACCGCAGACGCGAGGAGACGAATGTGTCTGACGCTACTGATGAGTCACGTGTGCCACAGAATAAAAACCTCTGAATACTGGGGGAAAAAAGGATGCAAAAACACTTAACAAATAGAAAAGATCAAAATACATTTTTTTTAAAAAGTCTAAAAATAAGTTATGAATAAATTAAATTAAATATATTTATGTGTGTGTGTGTGTGTGTGTGTGTGTGTGTGTGTGTGTGTGTGTGTGTGTGTGTGTGTGTGTGTGTGTGCTATAATTATATAACAATTATACCAAATACATAATAAAAAAATTAGATTTTTTTAAATAAAAAAAAATTGAAAATACAAAAAAATTAACAAAATAAGAATGAATAAATATTAATACATTAATGTGAACAAATAATCTGAAAAAATAAAGAAAGAAAATATTAGAAAAAAAAAATATATAATAATTTGAAAAATAGATAAGCATAAGAGTGAAAAAATATAAATAATTATAAATTATAAAAATAAAAATAATTAGAAAAATAATAAATGAGAAAAATGAGAAAAACACAAAAGAATGAATTAAAAATATATATAAAAAAAATTAGAAAAATACAAAAAAGAAAAATAAATAAAAAAATAGAAAAATAACAAATAAATTAAACTTAGAAAAACAAATAAAACAAATTGATTGCAAAATATAATCATTGCTCTTAATAATGTTCATCGTTTGTTTGATTACGTCATTAAATTAATTTTACTGTACATTTCTGCAATATGTACATCAATTTGACAAGCTACTACTAAATATATTGTAGAAACTTAATTTTCTGTAAAGCTTCTTTGCAGTGATTTGTATCGTGAAAAGCACTATACAAATAAACTTGAATTGAAAATAACTATTAAGGGCCACTTAAGCTCATTTTTACACCACATGCTTCCTATTTGGAAATAAATAAATAACTGTAAATCTCTTTACAGTACTGAAACAAACAGAGCTGTATGATTTAAATGAACACACTGAGCTGTAATGTAATGCAGCTGTGAGCGTGTGCTGTTTGTCATCGCAGAGATTGCCGACGGCGTTACAGAGCGCGGCTGTCAGGAGCGTTACTGCAAAATAAATGACACAGACTCCAGCAAAATGGCTAAAACATCTACAGCTGAGAAACAATCCTTCATATTTAAGAACCCACTGGGAAAACACTCCCTGATTACAGAAAATTGAGTAAAGAGGAAATCCAAGCCAAACAAGCCATGCAGATGGGAAGCCTGATAATGATCATGCTGGAGTTTAGGGCTGGGCGACGTCGCTGAAGCATTACATCTCTGCGTTTCTCAGCCATCTGATGATATAATACGCAGTGAGAGAAACACTGGAAGGGTTTCCAGGCGCTTCCTCATCTGATCTCTTCATAATGAATGAATCAGAGAATTATACAGACGCAGACGACTCAGCCATTTCTAGGAAAACCAAGACTTAACATGCAACATATTAGTTTTTACAATGTTATTCAGAAGATAAATGCTTACTGTTTCATATATTAATTAAAGAGAGCAGTAGGCAATATGCAGATGTGGTGTGCATGTAATATATTGTTTGCAATACACTACTGTTTAAAAGTTTGGGGTCTGTACGATTCTTTTTTTTTAAGAAATCAATACTTTAATTCATCAAGGATGCATTAAATTGATCAAACGTGACAGTAAAGATATTTATAATGTTGCAAAAGATTTCTATTTCAAATAAATGCTGAACTTACTATTCATCTGTGAATCCTGAAAAATAAAATGCATCACAGTTTCCACAAAAATATTGTGCAGCACGACTGTGTTCAACATTGATAATAATCAGAAATGTTTCTTGAGTATATTATTATGATTTCTGAAGATCATGTGACACTGAAGACTGGAGTAATGATGCTGAAAATACAGCTGCGCATCACAGAAATAAATTACACTTTAACAGATATTCACACAGAAAACAGCTGTTTTAGATTATAATAATATTTCACAATTTATAATAATATTTTTCACAATTTATACCGTCTACTCTGACTATAATCTGTTCGGTTACTGATCCAAACTGCTTATGACTGAAACTATAAACTCGACTACAGTGAATGAAATTTCAAACCATAGGAAGCAAGAGAAAAAAAATTAAATTATGTGCATAAACAACATGGTTGCAAGAAAAGTAAAATAAAATAATACCAACAGAATTTTCACAGTATTTATGTGCAACATGCAAACATCAAACTCAGTTGTGTTGATGTTGTCAGCAATGCAGCTCACTAGTTTGTAGAATACAGCTACAGAATTATGAAAAATGAATGGAAACTCAAGCTTCTCCAAGTGTATACTGATTCAAAATCCTCAACTTGGCAGTGCCACTGAGTTTCGTGTCCTTGAGTGTGAACTCCTGTGATTAAAGAGAGTGCTAAACATCAGTTTAACAGAGACTGGAAGGAAAAGTACAGGATAAAAGTGTTGTACGGTATTAATGACAGAATTGGCTGAGTTCCTGACGGTGGCGATGTTTAATGGCTGTTAGGATCAGGACGTGTTTCTCAAGAACACCAGCCTCGGCTCAGACTCGTCTCGCTGGGGATCACCTGATCAGAACGAATACCTGCTTTCTGAAACACGACACCGATCTCACCCACACCGGGCTCTCCCTCTATATTTAACCTTTCACGCGCTGAAAGATTGTTCATCTTCATTTCTGTGGTTTAGAAATTCACATCGACCCTTTCCTCACGCAACACTAGAATAATCTTTCTAGATAGAGAGAGAGAGAACGACAGAGCGAGAGATGGAGAGAGAGAGAACGACAGAGCGAGAGATGGAGAGAGAGAACGACAGAGCGAGAGATGGAGAGAGAGAACGACAGAGCGACAGATGGAGAGAGAGAGAACGACAGAGCGAGAGATGGAGAGAGAGAACGACAGAGCGACAGATGGAGAGAGAGAACGACAGAGCGAGAGATGAGAGAGAGAACGACAGAGCGAGAGATGAGAGAGAGAACGACAGAGCGAGAGATGGAGAGAGAGAACGACAGAGCGAGAGATGGAGAGAGAGAACGACAGAGCGATAGATGGAGAGAGAGAACGACAGAGCGAGAGATGGAGAGAGAGAGAACGACAGAGCGAGAGATGGAGAGAGAGAACGAGATGGAGAGAGAGAACGACGGAGCGAGAGATGAGAGAGAGAACGACAGAGCGAGAGATGGAGAGAGAGAACGACAGAGCGAGAGATGGAGAGAGAGAGAACGACAGAGCGAGAGATGGAGAGAGAGAGAACGACAGAGCGAGAGATGGAGAGAGAGAGAACGACAGAGCGAGAGATGGAGAGAGAGAGAACGACAGAGCGAGAGATGGAGAGAGAGAGAACGACAGAGCGAGAGATGGAGAGAGAGAACGACAGAGCGAGAGATGGAGAGAGAGAGAACGACAGGGGGAGAGATGGAGAGAGAGAACGACAGAGCGAGAGATGGAGAGAGAGAACGACAGAGCAACAGACAGAGGGAGAGAATGACCAAGCGATAGATGGAGAGAATGACGGAGTGATAGACGGAGAGAACGACGGAGCAATAGATAGATAGATAGATAGATAGATAGATAGATAGATAGATAGATAGATAGATAGATAGATAGATAGATAGAACGATAGATAGATAGATAGATAGATAGATAGATAGATAGATAGATAGAATGACAGATAGATAGATAGATAGATATGATCAGATAGATAGATAGATAGATAAGATAGATAGATAGATAGATAGAACGATAGAACGATAGATAGATAGATAGATAGATAGATAGATAGATAGATAGATAGATAGAACGATAGATAGAACGATAGATAGATAGATAGATAGATAGATAGATAGATAGATAGATAGATAGATAGATAGATAGATAGAACGATAGATAGAACGATAGATAGAACGATAGATAGAACGATAGATAGAACGATAGATAGATAGATAGATAGATAGATAGATAGATAGATAGATAGATAGATAGATAGAACGATAGATAGATAGATAGATAGATAGATAGATAGATAGATAGATAGATAGATAGATAGATAGATAGAATGACAGATAGATAGATAGATAGATAGATAGATAGATAGATAGATAGATAGATAGATAGATAGATAGAACGATAGAACGATAGATAGATAGATAGATAGATAGATAGATAGATAGATAGATAGATAGATAGATAGATAGAATGACAGATAGATAGATAGATAGATAGATAGATAGATAGATAGATAGATAGATAGATAGATAGATAGATAGATAGATAGATAGAACGATAGAACGATAGATAGATAGATAGATAGATAGATAGATAGATAGATAGATAGATAGATAGATAGAATGACAGATAGATAGATAGATAGATAGATAGATAGATAGATAGATAGATAGATAGATAGATAGATAGATAGATAGATAGATAGATAGATAGACGGTCAGCACACACTCTTGCTCGGGCCGCTCTCTGAGTGATCTTTAGGGTAATGTGAGCTGAATTAGAGAGTTGTGCTGATCTCTGGCTGCAGGGACGAGAGCTGCTCTCTGTACTGGAGGTGTAACCCAAGCCTTTGAGTGGATTCTGATGATCAGGTTCACACTGAGCGCTGGAGAACCGTTACAGTGAGTTCAGACAGTCTTGTGTCTCGGCTAATCGTTTCTGAATTACAGACTGATAATTGTAGCAGACGTTTGCTCGGGAAAGCGAAGTAACGGTCAACAGCAGTTGGCTAATGACCAGATTTACATAAAACATCTAACAAATGGAGACACTGGGTGATTAAAACTTTGTATCTATGACAATTAAGGGATGTTTACTCCCTTGCGAAATTAATTATGCACATATTTAATGCGAGCGGCTGGCGCTAATGAACGTCTTCAGCGCGAGCGAGTCTGTGTGACCTCAGCTTCATCTGACCGCATCGCAACCAAAGCTTTGTTATGCTTCATAAAACATAAGCAATCGCATAAAGATACTCACATCTGAAGATAAACGAATTTACATGCTGGTCCAGTCTGGTTTAATCTGGTTAGTTTACCAGCACAGCCGGTTAAACTAGTTAACAACTACGGACCAAGTTTTTTTTGTTGTTTTTTTTTTTCTTGTCCTGAATGTGAATTCAACAAGATGTAGAAGTGAAATTCAGTGCAGTTATGTTCATTTTTAAAAGTCTGTCAAGATTAACTATAAAAGCTGGTCTGGCAAAACCAACAGATAGACAGAATGATAAATAATAGATAGAGCAATATAACAATAGATAGAAGGTTAAATAGATAAAACGATGGATAGAATGACAAATAAATAAAATGATGGATAAATATATTATAGAAATTTACAGAATTATAGACTGAAGGATAGATAGATAGATAGAATGACAGATGAAATAGATGGATAAATAGATAAAATGATGGAGAGATATAACAACAGAGAACGATAGATAGATAGATAGATAGATAGATAGATAGATAGATAGATAGATAGATAGATAGATAGACAGAACGACAGAACGACAGATAGATAGATAGATAGATAGAACGATAGAACGATAGATAGATAGATAGATAGATAGATAGATAGATAGATAGATAGATAGATAGATAGATAGAACGATAGAACGATATTAGATAGATAGATAGATAGATAGATAGATAGATAGATAGATAGATAGATAGATAGATAGATAGATAGAACGATAGAACGATAGATAGATAGATAGATAGATAGATAGATAGATAGATAGATAGACAGAACGACAGAACGACAGAACAACAGATAGATAGATAGATAGATAGATAGATAGATAGATAGATAGATAGATAGATAGATAGATAGATAGATAGATAGATAGATAGATAGAACGATAGCTAGATAGATAGATAGATAGATAGATAGATAGATAGATAGATAGATAGATAGATAGATAGATAGATAGATAGATAGATAGATAGATAGATAGATAGATAGAACGATAGATAGATAGATAGATAGATAGATAGATAGATAGATAGATAGATAGATAGATAGATAGATAGATAGATAGATAGATAGAACTATAGATAGATAGAACGATAGATAGATAGATAGATAGATAGATAGATAGATAGATAGATAGATAGATAGATAGATAGATAGATAGATAGATAGAACGATAGAACGATAGATAGATAGATAGATAGATAGATAGATAGATAGATAGATAGATAATAGATAGATAGATAGATAGATAGATAGATAGATAGATAGAACGATAGAACGATAGATAGATAGATAGATAGATAGATAGATAGATAGATAGATAGAACGATAGAACGATAGAACGATAGAACGATAGAACGATAGATAGATAGATAGATAGATAGATAGATAGATAGAACGATAGAACGATAGATAGATAGAACGATAGAACGATAGATAGATAGATAGATAGATAGATAGATAGATAGATAGATAGATAGATAGATAGATAGATAGATAGATAGATAGATAGATAGAATGACAGAACGATAGATAGATAGATAGATAGATAGATAGATAGATAGATAGATAGATAGATAGATAGATAGATAGATAGAACGACAGAACGATAGATAGATAGATAGATAGATAGATAGATAGATAGAATGATAGAACGATAGAACGATAGAACGATAGATAGATAGATAGATAGATAGATAGATAGATAGATAGATAGATAGATAGATAGATAGATAGAACGACAGAACGATAGATAGATAGATAGATAGATAGATAGATAGATAGATAGATAGATAGATAGATAGATAGATAGATAGAATGATAGAACGATAGGACGATAGATAGATAGATAGATAGATAGATAGATAGATAGATAGATAGAATGATAGATAGAATGATAGATAGATAGATAGATAGATAGATAGATAGATAGATAGATAGATAGATAGAATGATAGAATGATAGAACGATAGAACGATAGAACGATAGATAGATAGATAGATAGATAGATAGATAGATAGATAGATAGATAGATAGATAGATAGACAGAACGACAGAACGACAGATAGATAGATAGATAGATAGAACGATAGAACGATAGATAGATAGATAGATAGATAGATAGATAGATAGATAGATAGATAGATAGATAGATAGAACGATAGAACGATATTAGATAGATAGATAGATAGATAGATAGATAGATAGATAGATAGATAGATAGATAGATAGATAGATAGATAGAACGATAGAACGATAGATAGATAGATAGATAGATAGATAGATAGATAGACAGAACGACAGAACGACAGAACAACAGATAGATAGATAGATAGATAGATAGATAGATAGATAGATAGATAGATAGATAGATAGATAGATAGATAGATAGATAGATAGATAGAACGATAGCTAGATAGATAGATAGATAGATAGATAGATAGATAGATAGATAGATAGATAGAACGATAGATAGAACGATAGATAGATAGATAGATAGATAGATAGATAGATAGATAGATAGATAGATAGATAGATAGATAGATAGATAGATAGATAGATAGAACTATAGATAGATAGAACGATAGATAGATAGATAGATAGATAGATAGATAGATAGATAGATAGATAGATAGATAGAACGATAGAACGATAGATAGATAGATAGATAGATAGATAGATAGATAGATAGATAGATAGATAGATAGATAGATAGATAGATAGATAGATAGATAGAACGATAGAACGATAGATAGATAGATAGATAGATAGATAGATAGATAGATAGATAGATAGAACGATAGAACGATAGATAGATAGAACGATAGAACGATAGATAGATAGATAGATAGATAGATAGATAGATAGATAGATAGATAGATAGATAGATAGATAGATAGATAGATAGATAGATAGATAGAATGACAGAACGATAGATAGATAGATAGATAGATAGATAGATAGATAGATAGAACGACAGAACGATAGATAGATAGATAGATAGATAGATAGATAGATAGATAGATAGATAGATAGAATGATAGAACGATAGAACGATAGAACGATAGATAGATAGATAGATAGATAGATAGATAGATAGATAGATAGATAGATAGATAGATAGATAGATAGATAGATAGAACGACAGAACGATAGATAGATAGATAGATAGATAGATAGATAGATAGATAGATAGATAGATAGATAGATAGATAGATAGATAGAATGATAGGACGATAGGACGATAGATAGATAGATAGATAGATAGATAGATAGATAGATAGAATGATAGATAGAATGATAGATAGATAGATAGATAGATAGATAGATAGATAGATAGATAGATAGAATGATAGAATGATAGAATGATAGAACGATAGAACGATAGAACGATAGATAGATAGATAGATAGATAGATAGATAGATAGATAGAATGATAGATAGATAGATAGATAGAATGACAGATAGAATGATAGATAGATAGATAGATAGATAGATAGATAGATAGATAGATAGATAGATAGATAGATAGATAGATAGATAGATAGATAGATAGATGGTCAGGTTATCAAGCTCTAACATCAGTAAATGAAGCAGCTATGAAATGATGAACACTTTTGCGGCGCTCGTTTGTTCATCATCAGCACAATCTCAGTGTGTTACTGACACACATCAGCGGCGGTCGCCTGATAAAGCAGCCGACGGAAACAGAGGCGATCGTGATGCTGCGAGGCACACACACAGACGGGAGGAGAGCGGCCTGCTTCTTCCTCCATCATCTCTCTCTTCCTCCCTCCCTCCTCAGGGCAGGAAGTCTTACGCTGAGCATATCGCAACAACAACGCATCCCTAATGAACACACGTTATCCTGCAGGACAGATGCATGAAGCATGCGTCCTGTCTGTGCCACATTCCCCCGTCTCAATAAACCAGCGCGATTCTCAGGTGGGCCGACCCGCTCCGGACATGACAGCACGTCACAAGCAGTGTGCATCATTGCATGGGTGCATTTCCAGCGTATATCCCCTGTGAACACATTAAACGTGATGAGGGCAGCATCTGGGGAGTGTTTGAGCCCATCAGCATGCACTGAAAGGGAGAAAGGGGACGCGGCGCTCGTCGTGCTGCGCTCTTACCTTATTGCAGCCACTGTTTGCAGGAAACTGCTCACCTGAGTGCCTCTTGCATGCAGACGAACACAAATAGGCCAATCGCTGCATTCAAAACATCTCTCGGCGACTCGGACGGCTGGAAGCCCGGAGATCGCACTAAAGCAGAAGGAACGGTGAATGCGGGGGGAATCTTTCAATGTGACGTCTCGAGCACCGCTGCGTGACGCAGATTCAGTGCATCGTGCTCACAGTGCTCACATTAGAAACACGATGCACCGTGGCTCGTGTGCTCTTGAGCCGTGCAGGCGTGGGGAAACGATGCGTGCTGTGAGCAGCGGCCCCCGCGAGACAGAGATGGTCTGATCCGGAGGAGTTTGAGGAAGAGGGAGGCTGTAGCGGCGTCTGCTCTCTCTCTCTCTCTCTCAGCTATTGATTCAATCCAGTCCTGCACAGCTTCAGTGAAATATGAAACTCAGGACTGCCAAGCTGCCATTAATCGTGAGTAACATTAACAACAGTATCAGAGAGGACGACACGCTCCAGATGTCCTGCATCACTGCAGCTTCTGCCAAACACCCGGAGAGAGAGAGAGAGAGAGAGAGAGAGAGAGAGAGAGAGAGAGAGGGGGACGTGACACACCATTCAAACATCCATGTGCATCTCCTCACAAGAACACGTTCAGCTCACAAGCAACAGAAATTATATTTGGCATACAGAGCTTTAAAGCTATTTTTAGGACCATTATTAGTTTTTGCATTTTTCTTTTTATATCAGATGAGAACAACATTTGAAATGAGAAAATGAGCTGAATAATGACACTGACGATGCAACATCAGCACTGTTATTGAACTGAATCAACACTGAAATCAATTAAGCCAGATTCCACTATTTAGGGCCCTATGAAATCTGTTTTATTTTTTACTAAATTCCGTTGTATTTTTTTTTCCCAAATTCCGTTTTTTCCGTTTAAATTTTTCTGGATTCAGTTTTTTTCCATTTAAAATTTTCTCGACTCCTTTTTAATAGTTAAATAAAATTGTATTAATCAAAAAGCATGTCTAATTAATTTAAATCTTAAAAACGTATAAATTTTCACATCAATTTATTAAAAGTTTAACAAAAATTACATGTTTAGGGCCCTATGAAATCACCATATTTTTTATCGTTACCAAATTCTGTGTTTTCGCATTTCTAATTATTTAAATGCATAAAACAACTTAATTTATACTTTCTTTTTTTCTTAAAGTAGCCTTATGAATTTTTTTTCCCTCAGAAATTCTGTGTGGTGTATTTACATTTTTCTGGTTATCAAATGAAGGCATAAAACATTAGTTTCATTTATCTTTTAATTATTACAAATTTAGTCAATTTTTATTTTTTGGATAACAAAGGGGATTTAATATTAAAATTAAAACATGGAAGAAATGTTGTGTGATTATTTCTTAAAAAATAATGTTTGTTTAATTCTAGTAGCAGTAGTCTATGTACATTCTACTGAAAAATAGAAATAGGCACAATGTCTTTAAATTAAACTGGACTTTTATTATGACGGGTTGCCGTGAATACCTTTACAGTTTTGTGTATGTGATCTGACTAGTTTTACTCAAATCAAATGGTCAAATGCTCATGAAGCACTATGAATAGTTCGTCTCGCGCACAGGAACTGACATTTAAAACTGTGCTTAAAAATTAGGCTGCTGTCTCTTTAAGACCGAATGCACGGATCTAATATACGGACACACATCTGATTTTTTTCCCAATTGATTATGTTCACTTAATCCTAGGGATGGGTATCGTTTACATTTTATCGACACTGATAACGATGCTATTTGGTGCAAAGATATGAAGTGAAAAGTTGTTGAAAATTTTAAGTTATTTTATTACTGTTGAACTTTAGCAACTGTATTAAAGTTCTTCACTCGAGAGCAGTGAGTTATTTTTCTCTTTACGTTTTATTTTATTAACATTAAAGGAATAGTTCACCCAAAAAATGAAAATTGTGTCATCATTTACTCAACCTGAATGAGTTTCTTTCTTCTGTTGAGCATAAAAGAAGATATTTTGAAGGATGTGGGTAACTAAACAGTTGCTGGTCCCCAGTGATTTTTTTTCATCTTACTATTGAATTCAGTGGGGGCCAGCAACTGTTTAGTTACCCACATCCTTCAAAATATCTTCCTTTGTGTTCAGCACAAGAAAAAATAAAAATTAATTCATGTGTGATACAACATGAATGAGTAAATAATGACAGAAGTTGAATTTTTGGTTGAACTATCCCTTTAATGACAAGCGGCAGCATGTTTAGTACCGTCCCTTTAAGAGCTGCACGCATCTGTTTTTCTGTTTACTTTCACTGTAGACATAATTAACTGTTTATTTAAAAGTCATCCTTACTTAAGAGATAACTGACTGTCTTTATGTAAATACTCACCAAGAGAGACATATTATTGTGTATATTTGTCCCTTCATGCATGTGCCTGAAACTCCACATATACTTTGCTTGTTCATGTTAGCGCCACCTCTGAATTTAATTTTTTTTTAAATATAATTTCTTATTTTTTTAGTCTTGAATTAGTGGTGAAATGTGACTCAGTAACAACCCTCTTCATCATATTCTAACACACATCTGAATTCAGAATATAGAGCAAAACAATTTTACTTTTGCAATAATGTGTAAAAAAAATTTTTTTACCTTAAATTGAAATTAACTAATAATTTTAATTAATATAATACTTCTAATGATTTTAATATATATTAAAATTCAACTTTGTTCTAACTGAAATTTAAATGAAATAAATTCTAAAAAATTATTTCAATATTAAAATTTCAAAATGTATTTAATTTTTAACTAATAAATTCACATAATACATCTAAAATAAAAAAAATATTTTAATATTAAAATTAATTCAACAATGTTGTTAAACTTTGTTCTAACTGAAATTTTCATTAAATAATAAATTGTAACAAATTATTTCAATATTAATATTTCAAAATGTATTTAATTTTTAACTAATAAATTTACATAATACGTCTAAAATAAAACAAAATAATTTTAATATCATTCAATGATTCAGCCACAATCCCCTTCACCACATTCTGAAACAACCCTGATTTTTAAACATACAGCAAAAACATGTTCTTTACAATAATGTTAAATGCTGAATTAGAGTGTTTTTAGGCATGGTCTACACTATCAGAAATGACTTGTTTACCTGGATAAGCTCCACAGAGCTCGACCTCACACCTTCCACAGATCGATACGACTCGCCCGTCTGTCCGAGGCCACCGCCTGACCTATAATTCAATAAAACTGGGTCTTCCTCACAGAAAAACACTATTTGCTTTATCAGCAGCGCAGGAGAGATTTGAGCGCGGCACCCAAGGGCAGGAGAGCGCGTGGAGCGCTAACCTTGAGAGACGCGGGCAGAAAAGAGGCTTTATCCGCAAACAACAGCATGAGCTCTCAAACCCTCAATCTGCAGAGATCCCACACGGAAAACGTGTTATGAATGGAAACAATAAAATAAAGCTGTTGACCAAAAAAGATGTATCTTCTAAAATCTTTTAGCATTCATATAAAATCGGGACAGCAATTTATAAATGACAATTAATTCCACTCTTGTTAATGCAATGTAAAAATGTTTTGTTTTTTTATTTATATTTAAATTAACTAATAAATTAAATATAATACTTCTAACATAATAATTCAAGTAATTTTAATGGTATATATATATATATATATATATATATATATATATATAAATAACAAAAATAAATTTAAACTGACTACTAAATTAAATGAACAAAATGCATCTAAAATAAAACTATTTTAAAATTAAAATTAATTCGAATGTTAATTTATTTTTAACAAATTTAAATTGACTACTAAATTAAATGAACAAAATGCATCTAAAATAAAATTATTTTAATATTAAAATTCATTCAATAATTTTAAATTATTTATATTTTAACAAACTTAAATGGACTTCTAAATTAAATGAACGAAATACTTCCAAAATAAAATTATTTAAAAATTAAAATTCAATAAATACCATGGTTAAATTAATTATATTTTAAATTAAAATTAAATTGACTACTAAATTAATTGATCTAAATACATCTAAATTAATATATATATATATATATGCTAAATTAAATTAATAATCCTTCTAAAATACACAAAATGATTTGAATAATATTAACTTTTATTCGATAATGCTGCTGTTAAATTACAAAATAACTTAAATATAAATTAATTAACTAAATTAACATTTTACTGAAATGCATTAATAGCCTTCCATTCATGAATCAGCAACTTAAAATAATAATAAAAAAAAAAAAACCTGTCACAAATCGCGTCGCTTCAGCATTCATGTAAAAAAAGCAGCTAAATAATTATATTATCATAGGAAGAGTTGTATAAAATAAATGATGTGAAATGATGGAGAATGGATGGAATATGAGGCATAACCCAGTTCTCTGAGATCTTTGTAACGGATCGCCGCTGAGCGACTGATGGAGTTCTGATCCGAACATGATCTAACAGCGATCTGGCCTACATCTGCAACACACGTACAAACTAGTGCACTACTTACAGATATACACTATATACTGCCTGCCGCTCGGATACTAGGAGAATAAACAGTAGATATTAATCCACAACCATTACAAGAACACATACTGCAGAAACTGGACGGTAGTATGGAAGGATGCTATATTCTGAACACAGCTATTCTCTGTCTTAGTATGAATAAAGATTCATTGAACCGGTTTCGGAAGAGAACTTCATTAGTGAAGCAGAAGCTGCATCAAACCAGCCTTGTGTTCCTGTAAGGAGACGGTCAGCGTCTTCTTTTCATCACATCGAGAGGAACTGAGTCTGAACAGAGACGCTTCTGAGACAACGGCCATCTGTCCCGTAAGAGAGGACTATCACTCATGAGATCACTATTGTTTAATTAAAAAGGGACTCGGATGTTTCTCTTGAGAGAGAAGTAGCATGTCGGGAAATCTTAATATGTAGAACTGTGCTCAGATTTGTTAAGATGCTTTAAACATGAACTCAACTATAAACACGGCATTTAAAAACAATCTGTAAAGAACGTGTCCAGGTTTTATTTGTTTACAATTACAATGCTCAGATGTTGCAGAAAGAGTTTTCTCTCAGAAATCGCTCGTAAATTGTACGGTTTTCAAGTTAATCGCGTTTTGGTCGCTTTGACTTCAGACAGAGATGTTTAAGCTTCTTTAAACAGAGATATTTAAACTTCAGCCGTTTGTAAGTTCGATTCATTTCTGTGATTTCTGATTCAAAAATGGAAGTCTCTGGGAGGCTTCTTAAAGATTAAGAAGTTAATCTTTTACTACGTTTAAGCTTTTTAAACAGAGATATTTAAGCTTCAGCAGTCAAAACAATGTTAGAGTCTGTAAGTTTAATCCATTTCTGTGAATCAGTGTTGATGAATCGATTCGAAACTCTGATTCAGAAATGTTTTAGTAAAATATATGCAGGCAAATATTGCTCTTTGTTGTTATATTTGTGCATATACACTAAAAAGAATTGGTAGGATTTACCAGTTACTACTAATTTAGAAATTTGTAGTAAATTTCCCAAGAAATGGCGTGTGACATGGCATTGAATTAAACTTTAAAGTTTCAAAGAGAAAAACTTAAAAAGTCATTGTTAAAGGGTAAATATTCTTAATGTTATTTGCTACATTTTGCATCTATTTGGTTAAAAAGATGGTTCTCCTAAATTGAAACACACATAAATATCAGCATATGTATTCAAAAACAGCATCAGAAGCCAGTGCTGTGTGACGTCGGAGGCGATGCAATCAGCTGAAGAGAATCACCCGACACTTCTGACAGCAGCTGACGAGTGTCGGGTGATTTCTGAAGGTGTTGAGTTCATCTGCTGGCCTACTTTCATCTGATAACCTGCGCTGATCTTCTTCAGGAGCGACGACTAACACCCGGCTCCGTCCCGATACTACGAGCACCCTACACAGACAGCAGCTTACAGTCCACTAGTTCTATAGTCACGGAATTTAAATTATTTCAATGCTAAACAGTTTTGTTATAATTGTTTGATAAACATTATATATAATTATTATTATATATATATGCGTGTGTGTGTGTGTGTGTGTGTGTGTGTGTGTGTGTGTGTGTGTGTGTGTGTGTATTTACACACACATATATAATTAAAATGCACCAATATTTCTGTGTTTATAAGACTGTTAGTTTAGCAAACATACTAACATTGTGACTGACAGACCATTTTTTTTGTACAGCACTGATATTTTTTTAATTTTAAGCACAGACCTCACATAATTTTGGCATCAAATATCTAAACATTCTTAAATTAAGATACATTTAGTCAAGACGAAAAATGACAAGATAAAAAGATGTTATTTTAGTATCACTGAGATACTATTATAGCTTTTAGTAATATTTTGAATTGGATTTTATTTCTATATTTTACATTTTCCTTTAAATTTTAGTAATTTTGTTGTGTTTTTGTCATTTTTAGTCATTTATGCTTTTAAATATATATACTTTTAGTTTTGTTTTTGTTATTAAAGTAAAGAAAGTTATTAAAAGTTATTACAGTTATTACACAAATCGTGGCTTGGCAACTAGCTGAATTTTTTAAATATAAATTATATATATATATATATATATATATATATATACACACACACACACACACTCACAGAAAAATAAAAAAATATATAATTTTTTTATTTTATTTTATTATATTTATACTTTGTGTTTATATTTAGTTTATTTTATTTCAAGTAACAAAAAAATAGTTTTTTAAATGGTTTTGATTGTAGTTTTAGTTAACTATAGTAATCCTCAAAAAGTCTTGTTTCCTGAGAAATTGATCAAAATGAAGTGAATTTATGCTTAAAACAAGAACAAATAACCGTCAACGGAGTCAGAAAAATCTACTTGATTCGAAGGAAAACCCAGTTTACGTTTTCTGGCCCCACTGGCAGATATTTTCACATAATTGTGATTAACTTATTCAGAAAACAAGACTTCATAATGTAATTTTGCATCTTAAATAAATGCATCTTGATTTGAGGGTGTTTCGATATTTGTATTTGAAAACAATTTTATAACTCACTTTTTGAAGTGTGCATCTCACATGAGGAAAGGATAAATTAGGATGCTTTCTAGACAGCAAGGCAGCTGACTAGGGTTTGAAACAGAGCCACTGATTCATATCACTTCACATGTTTAGCTAACGAGCCGATCCCTTTATTAGACAGAACAGCGAAAGATAGAGGCGAAAATCAAAACAAATCACCCGGCCTTTTGTGCTTCTCACATATTCAGCTGCAAATAACCTCAATTGACACCGTAATAGGATTCATTCATCACTCTGAGCCGTGAAGCGCTCGTTAGAAACATCGTGCAGGCCGTTAATCTGCGCATTAATAAAGCCAATCAGATGGGATCTCTTCATCAGGACGTCTCCTCACAGGAAATTCCCACAACAAAAGTTTGTCATCGTCAACGTGCACGAAACGGAAGATTAATACTGATGTACTGGATTTGGAGAACTATGCACAGAGGCTCAGATTTAAGCAAATAAATTCAAGAATTTGAGCTGATTTGCATTGGTTAAAACATCGTTAAACAGTGTTTAATTAAAAAGAAATTTTAAAAAATTAAGAAAATAATTTTATTAAATTAATGATATATTTTATTACTAAAGCATATGTGTCAAAAATGTAAATAAATTATTTATAAATATTATTTATAATTTTTTATATATATATTTTACATTTATAATATATTCAAGAATTCTATCTGAGTCGCATTTGTTGTGAATCTCCCGGAGAGACTCACTCGACAGCTGTACGCAAACAGCGTTTAATTAAAAAGGTGAAGCAATTCCTCAAAAGTCTGTCTCGGGTAAAACTGACAGGTTTAACACTCTTTCACAGCACATGCCAAACAAAAATTACAATCCTGTCATGATTTGCATGATTAAACCCATATGCTGTTATTTTTTTCCCCATAAAAAAACAAAAGGAGACGTTCAGCAGAAACTCTGACAAGCTTTACATACAATTTCACAGCAAAAATACATTCATATGGGTTTGCAACTACACAGCACTAATATGACCATACATACTAATAAACAGCAATACCATTATATACCATCTGTTACTCAGCGTCTGTTACTCTTCAGGGAAAAAACTAAAGATTCAAAATAGTCAAACTAAAATTGTAAAATACAATTCAAGCCTTAAAATCTGATTAGATGCACAGTACTTGACAAAAGTGTGCAGACATTGATTTTTTTTTTTAAATGTTTATAATTCAGTTTCTTCTGCTCACTAAAGCTGCATTTATTTGATCAAAAATAGAATAAAAATAATGAAATATTTTTACAATTTAAAACAGCTGTTTTCTCTGTGAATATCTGTTCGAATATAATTTATTTCTGTGATGCACAGCTGTATTTTCAGCATCATTACTCCAGTCTTCAGTGTCACATGATCTTCAGAAATCATTCTAATATGATGATTTGCTGCTCAAGAAACATTTCTGATTATTATCAATGTTGAACACAGTTGTGCTTCTTACAAAAACACTGACAAAATGTAATGTTTCCAAACTTTTTGTTTTTAATGAAGTGATTTACGCTGGAAAAGCAACACTGTTGCACTGCAGTATAAACTGCTACAGCAGATGTAACACGCTGCTGTAATGTATATCGAGGTCGTCGTGTTTGTGGTGATGATTTGAACGCTCTCCGCTGACTCAGCGTCTGTGATTTTCTCTGCTGTTTGCTGTAAGTCATCACAAAGCTGAAGTTTCTGCTCTCTAGTTCTACTAGAGCCGGTTTAACCATCAGAGCGTTATGAACCGAAGACTGAAGACGCTCCCCTGAGCCTCGGGCTGCTGTTCTGTTAATTAGCTCCAAATTAATTGCAGGTCAACGATCGAGGCGATCAAACACCTTTCCAATATTCGGTGTGTCTGCGATCGATGTGAAGGACAGCCGAGCAAACACGAGGACAGAGTCAGATTTAAAAGCAGCTCTCGTTAGAGTTGGTGTGAATCGGTTCGAACTGTGATTCAGTGATTCATTTTTATCTTTTGAGTGATTCATATCAACCATTTATTTATTTATTGTTTGTATGTGTGTGTGTGTGTGTGTGTGTGTGTGTGTGGTAAGCATAATCCACTCAATTGATTTAATTTATTATTTTCTTTTTTCTTTTTTCTTTATTTATTTTAACTGAAAGATCAGATGATTCATATCAATCATGATTCCTACGAATCAGTCTGGCATCAACGTAAAACAGATTCACATCATGAAACACTTAAGACCCAAAACAGTCAAATTAATGTTATAAATGTTATAAATAAGTATATCTAAGAACATTTATGTCATTTATATAAGTTATATATAATATATTATCAATAGTAATGCATCACAGTCAAAACAATAAAGCGAAAATATAATAAAATAAAAAATATAGGTAACACTTTACAATAAGGTTTCTTTATGATAACATGATCAAACCATGAACAGTACTTTTATTACAGTATTTATTAATCTTTGATAACATTAGTTAATGTAAATACAGTCAGTCATTCATTGTTAGTTCATAACTAATCTTAACAAGCACAACTTTTGATTTTAACAATGCATTAGTAAATGCTGAAATTATCATTAACTAAGATTAATAAATGCTGCAGAATTACTGTTCATTCTTAATGTGAAATAATGAACCTTACTGTAAAGTGCTACCCATAGAATAAAATATAATAATCAAATTAAGTGCATTATTATAATTTTATATATTTTCTTAAGTATATAATATACAGTACAGGTCAAAAGTTTGGAAACATTACTATTTTTAATGTTTTTGAAAGAAGTTTCTTCTGCTCATCAAGCCTGCATTTATTTGATCAAAAATACAGAAAAAAATGTAATATTGTGATATATTATTACAACTTAAAATAATTGTTTTTAAATTTATTATACTTTAAATTATCATTTATTTCTGTGATGCAAAGCTGAATTTTTAGGATCATTATCACATGATCCTTTAGAAATCATTCTAATATGATGATTCATTATCAAAGTTGGAAACAGTTCTGCTGCTTAATATTTTTTCAGAACATGTAATACCTTTTTAGGATACTTTGATGAATAAAAAGTAAAAAAAAAAAATGAAAAAAAAAAAGAAGCTATGTTTTTAAAATATAAATATTTTGTAATAACAATATACACTACTGGTCAGTAATTTGGGGTCAGTAATTTTTTTTCTTTCTTTTTTTTAAATAAAATCAATACTTTTATTCAGCAAGGATGTGTTAAATTGATAAAAAGTGATAGTAAAGAAAATATATTATTAGATTTTTTTTTTTTTTTGAATAAATGCAGTTCTTTTTAACCTTTTATTCATCAAATATATTAGACAGCAGAACTGTTTCCAACACTCATAATAAATCAGAATATTAGAATGATTTCTAAATGATCATGTGATAGACTGGATGTTACATGTGACACTGAAGGCTGGAGTAATGATGCTGAAAATTCAGCTTTGCATCACAGGAATAAATTATTTTTTAAAGTATATTCAAATAGAAAACTATTATTTTAAGTTGTAATAATATTTCACAATATTACTGTTTTTTCTGTATTTTTGATCAAATAAATGCAGGCTTGATGAGCAGAAGAGACTTCTTTCAAAAACATTAAAAATAGTAATGTTTCCAAACTTTTGACCTGTACTGTATATATATATATATATATATATATATATATATATATATATATATATATATATATATCACATTTTTCATATGATCAGCAAAGCACCGAGTCAAAACCAACAGCGAATCCTGGCTGCATCCAGAGTCAATGTACCTGTTCTCCGTCACGGCTCACCGCTCGTTCACCCAAAATAAATAGTCTGCTAGCTCACTGTCTGCTAAAATCTCTTCACCTGCTGGAAGACAAGACACGGCAAGGTCGTGGGTTCGATTCCCAGGGAATGCATGTGATAAAATGTGGACCTTGAATGCTTTGGATAAAAGCGTCTGGTAAAGGTTTGAAGTGCAGGTCTCTGTCCCCACGGATCAGACGGATCAATGCTCATTTTCAGGCCGTTATCAGAGACGCAGATGACTGCGGCTGACACTGACAGCCATCAATCTGACGGAACAAATCAAAACTCAAAGCCTGAAATCAGGAGCATCTGTGAGAGCCGCGAGTGACGAGTCCCGAAGCGCACCTGGAGACCGAGAGCGGATCGATGCAGAAAATGAGTCTCAAGGTCGAGAGGGAGACACAGAGCAATCAGATCTAATTACTTCAGCAGATTAAACACACTCTGGGAAATATTCTGCACGTTAGTTTGACAGACAGGAGAGTTTGAGAAGAGCAAGACTTAGTTAAAGTCACTTTTACAATCCCGCGTGTTTTTCCTCCATGCGTCAGTCACTGGAGTTTAAATATTAAAAGAAACTTTAACTTAGAAACATAGAAATACTTGAAACAAGTTGAAGTACTGAAATTAAGATAAAAGGTACTTAGAAATAAATTGAGAAAACCACAGAACAAAATGACAAAACTGAAAATATAAAAATAAAACCTAATTCAAAATGTTAATAAATTACTACAATAGTGTATACATAATACTAACTTAACACTGAATTAAATAAGTTGAAGTGCTAAAATTAAGAAAACAAAATAAATACACATTTTAAAGCTAAATAAAAAATAAAAAAATTACTAAAATTACAAAAGTGCATAACAAAATTAATCAAAATAATTAAAAATATATGAATGAATACTATAATAGTAAATAATACTAAAATAATGTATATTAAAATAGTGTATAAATATACTAAAATAGTATATAAATAATACTAATATAACATTGACTGAAAAATAACAGTAATAAAATGACAAAAAATTAAAAACAAAATAAAAAATAAATAAAAGCTAATACAAAATATTAATAAATACCATCATAGTACACATAATCCTTAAAGCACAGACGGAAATATTTAAAATAATAAAATTATTCGAACTTAAAAATAAATAAAATTAATATAAATATTTATTTATATAAATGAATATAATATAAAAATAATAAAATAAAAGCACATAACAGAATTACTACTAAAATGAAAATAAAAAATACAAAAATACAAGCTAACTCAAAATATTAATAAACACTTTAATGAAAAATAAACAAACTAGTTAATCTAAAATAACACTCACTGAAATAAACAAGTTCACATAAATAAATAAATAAATAAATAAAAATATGTTAATAAAAACTAAAAATATACATATATTATTAAAAACTGATACAAAGTATTAATGAATAGGCTACAGTAAAAGTCTATAAATAATACTAAAACAGTTCTGCTGTGTTAGAAGAGAAAGTGACTGTTTAAACACTTCAGTCTTTATCTTATCCTGACATCATTAACTCAGCCTCATGTTGAACTCTGTGGGTTTCAGTAAATGACTGATGATTTCTGGGTGAACGGTTCCTTCAAGACATGAGCTGATATGATGGAATATTGATGCAGTGATGGGTCACTCATCTTCAGAGAACACACACACACACACACACACACACACACACACACACACACACACACACACACACACACACACACACGAGCCGGAAATGAGCTCACAGTGAGATCATCTCTCAGAGGCTTTAACCTGCAGAGCCTCGTGCTGTTTCACACTAAACACACTCCACCCATGAGATCTTTTTTAGAGAAAAAAACATAAGTAGTGTATGTCGCATTTTATTATTTCATTCAGAAATAGGCCTAATGCCAACGCAAAATGTTTACGAACATTATACTAAACACTGTAAACACTTCCTCACTCCACAACAAATACTTTCAATTTAACTGTATTTAGAAAAGAACAAGAATTAGAAATCTAAGAAGCTATAAACGACAAGCCAAAACGAATTCATTTAGGCTAAAACGAAACTGAAGCCAGCGTTGGGTCTCTCATTCGACACAAAATCAAACGTTTCCGTATTTTCGCAATCACTTGAGTTTTTTCCCTTCTAACAGTCGAAGCAACTACTACTGTTAGACATAAAGATAATCGGAAGTGTAAAAGGTTTGCTTTTATTTGTGTACATTCGCAATAAAAACAAATCTTTGTGCTTTTGTAAAATATGCCGCTTTCTGCCTCTGTTTTTCTTTCGCGCAGCGCAAAAATGAACCGAAACTCTGCATACTAGGCTATACTTGCTGCACAGTTTTTCTTTTGTTTTCTTAATTTATTATTTAAGTAAAAATATATTTCTCGAAGTGTTCGACATGCCCTCCACAATTACTATTATATTTTAAATTTTTATATTTTAAAATAAAAAAATGAGTATTAAACCCCTGAAAATGATTTCTGATTTATGGAGAAATAAATAGAAAAACTGAAAAAAATACGCCAAAGAGAATTTTGAACCTGGATTTATCCGATGTTTATCCGATGAAATGTATGCAACTTAGTGCATATGTAAGCAAAGCATGCATACTAAATTTTGCATATTTAAATATAAGATTTCAGAAAACTTAACTGTTAATTAACTGTCTTAATGCACTGCGATTAATCAAGCGGGGAAGTGTGCTGATATCTTTCAGTTACTTCACTTGTAGTGTCTAGCCTTAAATGAGACAGATGAACACATCTGTGTTTGTTCAGTGAGCTTATAGTAAAACTCCCTTCATTGGTCAACGATAAAACCCCTCATTAAGTGCTTTCACTGCTGGCGGCTCCAAACGCTAAATGATAAAGCGCTTTATCAGGACGGTTCACGGCCGGAGCCAAACTGTCTCTGAATCCTGAGAGAGGATCACGAATCCTTGCTGTTGTTCAGTGCATCACTAAACGCTTCTCACCGCGGTCAGGAGCGAGATCTGACTCGAGGAGGGCATGTCGAACACTTCACTTTGAAGAGTCGCTCTGCATTATTCATGCGTGTTTTCCCCAGCCTGACATTTCCAGAGCGCTTTGCATATTTCTGTTATCACATTCTAACGACTGAAACGGTGATTCTGATCGCTGGGATCGAGGAGGGAATATCCCGACGTATTCATCAGTCTGAGCTAATTACAGCATGTTAATATAGACACCAGCTGCCGCTTAACATCTCATCACTACAACAGCAGACTGGATTAAACGCTGGTCCGGTTCCCCACGCAAAGGTCAAGCTAAACCGGCTCCGTTACAGCAACTGGTTCACGCCACAGCCCAGATTTTGTATTAGAGGTCAAGCAGCAATACAGTACTGTCTCAAAATACCCTTAAAAAACTTCATAAAGCATTAATATTAGCAAGAGCTGCGTGGGAAATACGCAAATTATATTTAATGAAATATTTTATTAAATAAATAAACAAACAAGCATAGCAAGAATGGACCTTTTTTTAATAAAATAGATGTTTTTAATAAAATATTTTAAATAAAATAATAACAAAATATTGTAAAAAATTTTATTTTTAAAAGAAAATTATTTTTAATAATATATACATTTTAAATAAAATATTTTAAAATAAAATATTAAATATTTTATTAATACTAACTTAATGAATAAATATTAATTAATAATTTTAAAATAAAATATTTGAAATAAATACATACATATTGTGTAGCCTTATAAACAAGCAGAGCAAACAAGGAGCTCTTTTAACAATAAAGTAAATAAATAAAATGATTTATTAAATATATAAATATATTTGTTTTATGTATTACATATATATATATATATATATATATATAATTATTATTATTATTATTATTATTATTATTATTATAAGCAGGAGTCATATTAATCAGGTAAAATAATACATGTTAAATATAATTAATTTCCTTGATTTAATAGCCTTCTAAACAAGCATAGCAAACCAGGAGCTTTTTTAACAATAAAGTAAATAAATAAAATGCTTTTCATAAATAAACACATTTCTTCCCCAACTCGTGTAACCCTAATATTTACTCAAACTCAAAACAGTTTGAATACAGAAAAGTTGCTCAACCGATACAGCACTCAGAAAGTTCATGAAGTTTTGGTGATTTAAGACTCTCTTCAAGACCTTATTTACCTCCAAAAATCTCCACAGACACCAACACACATATTAAACACATTAATGACATCTGCACGAATGCCGACTTCATTCCCGTCAAACATCGTCAGCGCACGCCTAACGAAAGCAGCTCCGCAGGCCACCGCAATCTGCAGTTTAATATCTACTACACAGCCTCCAGGGGCTATTAAGGAAGGTTAATTAACATACGGATAATACAGCTCATTTTTTAATGAGAGGAAGGGTCTTAACCCACGCTGGCACGGAAAGCTTTCACGAGCACCGGCGGGGATTACTTCATCGTAGCTGCCTCGTAGTTGCAGACATTGATTTAATTCTGTGCATCAGTCAATAAATCAGTTCAAAACTCTGATTCAGTGATTCGTTTGCATTATTTTTCATGCATAAGAATGTTCTAGTAAAATACACATGGGCGAATATTGCTATTTTTATAGATGTATAAAAATTTAATTATTAATTTAAATTAATTAAATATTCTAATTAAAAAAATGCATTTTTATTGATTATTATTATATTGATTAACTTGATTATTTTAATTTTTTTTTCTTACAGTATTTTACTTTTTGCAATAAATAAATATAATACATTTTATTTGAATTCATCTTTTTATTGTATTTTACTTCTTGCAATAAATATATAAATATTAGGATATATATTAAATATCATCAAAAGGCTGAGAAATATTTTATCTGATTATTTTAACTCAATTTTTTTTATTGTATTTTACTTCTTGCAATAAATATATAAATATTAGGATATATATTAAATATCATCAAAAGGCTGAGAAATATTTTATCTGATTATTTTAACTCAATTTTTTATTGTATTTTACTTCTTGCAATAAATATTCAGAATCTCCTTGATTTTTTTTATCTCAGTTTTTCTTACTGTATTTTAATTTTGGCAATACTATAATTTTCCTCCATTATTTTAACTCACTTTTTTACCGTAATTTAACTTCTTGCAATAAATGTATAAATGTTAAGTTTATAAATATTAATTTAGCTCAATTTTTATTTTATGTCGTGCAGTAAACATTCTGAATCTCCCTGATTTTGTTTTAAACTAAATTTTTCAAAATGCAAATATTCTCTCCGACTGAAGTCAAATACATAAATATTTATCTACACATGGAGTAACATCAAAAGGCTGAGAAATATCTTTGTATTTTAAATATCTTAAAAATATTCATCATTTTTAGCATCTCCCAGCTCTTCAGGGACATTGTGCCATCAAACCCAGTGCTGAAATAAACAGAACAGTATTAAAACAGGGAAACACTTTCCCAATATGCCCTTAAAAGGATGAGAAGTGAACACTGCTGCTGTTTTTCTGCCCTATAAAAGTCACAATGCTCTTTCGGAGGTCTGGATCAGGAGCTGCGGGAGAAACCAGCGGTCAATATCTAACTCTCATGCTGGCAAAGAAAGCGCATCTGAGGTCAGAAGCAGTCGGTGGGAACATCTTGAAGTGATTTTGAGATTGGCTGCAGTATAACGTGACCCTGCGGCGCTCCTGAGAGAATAAAGCTGAACAATAACACATCATTAACACTCACAGACAGTGTTTACACACCGTAAATGCAGCAAAAGAAATGCTTCTGCATCAAATCAAACTTCTAATTAATGAGCGTCTGAGCACAAATGCATGACGACGAACCACAGGGCAGAACAATCACATCAGATCTCGTTTACATCCATACATCTCAAAGACCCCAGAGATCTAGAGATTCACACGAGATCTCATCAACGTCTGTGCCTCAAAATGAACAATCAGAAGAACCTTAGTCTCAACCGAACACTCAACATGTTCAATTTCGTCCACAGTTTTCCAATGAATAAAGTATTATATTTAACCATTTTCATTTATATGCATCAACAGTGTTGAAACGCAATATTTACCTACATATTTTTACTGCAACACCTGAAAAATGCAGTGATGAAGCGACTGAATCAAATCTGAGTTCTGAATCAGTTCACTGAAATTCTGATTCATAGAAATGAATCAATCTTTCCAACTCTTATTGGCATGTCCGCTACTGAAGTCAAACTAGAAACTTAATTGCCAAATAAAAAGGGCTTTAAATCAGCGTAATATTTTTTAAATAAATACAGCAACATATATATATATATATATATATATATAGTAAATTAATATTTGATTTATATTTATACAACACTTGTAACAGAAACTATTCTGACAGTTCGCAGACCAGTACTGATGTTTTTTGTTAATATTTAGATTTTATTTAATTTTTTATATTTTATTTTTTAAATTTAGTTTTTATATTTTCAGTTTTCTCTTCAAATTTTAGATAAAGCACTAGTAATTTGTTGCATTTCTGTCATTTTAATATATTTTTTCACACACACACACACACACACACACACACACACACACACACACGCACACACACACACACACACACACAAATAAATAAATAAATAAATAAATAAATAAATAAATAGTGTTTATAATTTATTCGTTTTAGTTATTTTAATAATAAATAAAATACGAAAAACGGCTACTACTGAAATGTTTTATTTTCTGTTTTCACTTTAAATTTCCGCTAAAGCATTAGTAATTTTGTTGTGTTTGTCATATTTAATTGCTTTTTAGATATTTCTGTATAGTTTTTATAATTTGTTCATCAGTTTTAGTTTATTTATTTAAAGTTATTTTAGTAATTGAAATTAAAATAAACGAAAATTAGAAATGTTGCCTTGGCAACTACTGAAATAAAATGTTTTTTTTTTTTTTTTTACTTTTTTCAGTAATAAAAAAAGTTTTATTTTTATATTTTCTGATTTATTTATTATTTTGTCATTTTTGATAGTTTTTGTTTTATATATAAAATGTATATTATATATATATATTAGTAAATAACTTATTTATTATTATTATTATTATTATTATTATTATTATTATCAGCAGGATTCATATTAATCAGTTAAAAGAATACATGTTAAATATAATGAATTTCCTTGATTTAATAGCTCCAAGAAAAAAAAGCATTGATATTAAAATTCTGATCAGTACTGATAAGCTAATAATTATTTTCATATTTACATTTTCTGATAAAAAAAAGGTCAAATATTTAAATTTGTCTAATAAAAAAATAACAACTCTCTATAAAAAAAATGTGAATTTACAAATTGCAATGTTTTTACAATGGATATTCATGCACGATATTAAAATTCTAGTCAATACCGATAAGCCAATAATTATTTTCATATTGTAATATTCCAATAACCAATGCATGTCATATATTAAAATGACTTTAATTTAAAATTAATTTTGTCTAAATAAATTTAAAAATTAAAGCAAAAAAAAAAAAAAACTAATTGTAGCATTCATTTTAAATGCTACAGTTGAATTTATTAATCACGACATAAAAATTTAATACATTATATTAAAATCCTGGTCTAAATAGATAAGCCAGTAATTTTGATTTTTTTAGCATTATGATAACCAATAAATGTTAAAATTAAAAATTAACGTTTTGTCTAATTAAATAAAGCACACAAAAAAAAAAAAATCAATAATTCCAGGATGCAACAACTGAATTCACAAAATGAATTATTTTTTAAATATATTAATAAATAATATATAATAATAATAATAATAATAAAATATAATAATAATATATAATTTAATTATAAAACATTTATGATAACCATTAAAAGTCATATATTAAAATGTTAATAAATAAATGCATTTAAAACTATCTAATATCAACAGATATAGGAATAAGAATAAGAATATCCTTACAAACAGCATATGGGTCATGCATATGAAGCAAATCTGGTAAACGAAGGACAAACCAGTAAATATCAATGCACTCAACGTTTGACGTTTGCTCAGCAGAAAATGTTAGGAGCAGATTTATGACGCAAACTATCAGGCCAAAATTTCACTGTGTTCCTTGGAAGGAAAGCCTGTCATCTGTCTGGCAGTTCCTGAAAAACTCTGATCCAGATCGAGCCGGGACGGTTTGTGTGTTTGGCTGGATGGGTTCGCCCCATGCACACTCCGTCCCGAAGCGTAACTGGCAAGCATCTGGACGGATGGAAGACGGCCAAGAGCTACAAACCCAAGCAAACAAATGACGGATGAGGGGCGAGCGGCGATATGACAATCTCATCACGTTTACTCAGCGTTTCACACTTCATTATGAGCTAATGAAGGAAGAAGAAAACACATGAGAGTCCATTAAAACTGTCGTTTAGTCTCTGGAATGAGGAAGATGTCTCTAGCTAGCCCTGGATATCAGCCCAGCGTTTCATTTTGTTCATTGATTTTCATTCCGGTGCATCCCTAATACAGATGTTTAGGCATAAATTTAAGATTTATATATATATATTAATTGCATATCAAATTGGCATCCAGTTGGATTGCACAGCTGGAACATGAAATAATAAACTTAATATGATGCATATTTGTCAATCATACATAAATGAAACGGGTAAGATTTCTTAAGAGTAACATTTTATATGCAATTCTTAAATTCAGGCCTCTGTATAATTTTTGCATGTGCTCTTTCAAGCCAAAAAAGTAACATGCACTCTTAACGTCGTCACAGATTCTGACCCACTTACTTTATGTTAAGGATTCATTTGCGAATAGCAGTGGATTATGAGACTTGTATCAGATTATATTCATCATCAAAGACGAGGAGACGTCAAGATGAGGTTGAAAATGAAAGAGGAAAAATACACGATTTATGGTGACAACAACGAGCCCGTTCCACAAATATCCAGGGAGCCTTTAACGTGATGAAAGACCATATTTATTAAATTAATTCCACATGCTGACAGCAAACAAATGAAAGCAGAGAACGTGCCAGACTCCAGTTCAGCCCAGAATAAATAAAGAACTTCTTGCACACAGAGAAAAGACAGGAGCAGACGAGAGACTGCGATTTATGATTAGAAAATTACGATTTCCTTTGTGATGCCTTCATCATTCGAGAATCACAGTGATGTGAGAATCAAGACTGAATCCAAAAATAAAGAGTTCACACATTTATATTGAATTCATTTCCTTGATTATAAGTCACTTTGGGAAAAAGCATCTGCTAAAGGCATGAGTAAATGAAAATGTTATTCTAATAATTTATTTTGATAGGTACAGCTTAAAATGCATTATTATATCCACTCCAATCTAGGGCTAATATAATCATTAATAATTAGAACCTTATCCATCGACTGATTGACAGATAGATAGATGTATATTTAAATATATAATATTTAATATGGTTTAAATATATATAATAGATATATAAAGTAGATGTGGGGTGGGTAAGGCAAGCCATATTTATATTTTAAATGGTATATAATAAAACAGAGGTGAAAAAAGATGGGAGAGAAGGGCGAGACAAAAGGGAGAGAGACACACAAACAGAGACAGAAAGGGAAGAGGGCAAAAAGAGGGTACAGGGGTGCGCCAGGAAGGAGGAGACGATAGGAGAGAGGAGAGAGAGTAGATATAGAGAAGACACACACACAGACAGAGAAGAAGAGGGAGAAGAGGAGTGGCAAGGGCAAAAGGTAGGAGACCGCAGAGGAGGATGGATGAGAGACGAGAGAGGAGAGAGATAAAGAGAAGATATAGAGATGAGAAAGATACATATAATATAGAGATATTAGATGAATAGATAGAGTAATAACACACACAACAATAATTTAATATTTATAAATATTATTTTCAACTTTCATAAATTTATTATACTATATTTTATATATATATATATATATACACACACACACATGCATGTATACTATATATGTAATTTATTATTATTATTTAATATGTATGAATAAAGTTGTTCATTAATTAGTCAAAAAATAGTTTCTATATATATACATATATACACATAAATAATTGTTTTTAATTATATTAGAGATTTTTATATATACATTCATTATATATATATATATTATTATGTAATATTTCTGGATATAAATTACACATGCATAAGCGTTATTCTTCTGTGCTTTCACCATTTTTTATATCCGTCCTCGTGTTACAGGCACTTCTCATGTTATTGCCTCCTCAAGATGAACTGCTTCTTGTATTCTTCATTTGTAACATGCTTTGGATAAAAGCGTCTGCTAAATTAGAAAATGTAAATTTGAATGTAAAGAGTGCATTTCTTCTCAATAATCCAGGCATTAAAGTGCGTCTCCTTTCTCTCCACGCACACAACGAGAAGCATTTCAGCTCTCACAATAAATACATTCTCAGCGCAGCTCCGGATCCCTCAGGGCTTCACACCCAGCATTCCTTCAGCTGTGAACCGGAGCGTTGTTTAAGATTCAGACGCGTCTCGGTGCGGCGGGGTCTCCATTAGCAGTCTGTGAGCGCAGCGGGGCCGGAGGAGCAGAAATTAGCCGAATCTGTGCTTCATCAGCTCAAAGAGAAGATCCCGCCTGCAGCATCAGCAACAGCTTAAACTAGAGCTGCACGAGTCGTCGAAATCAAACCGAAATCCTGATATGGCTTAGTGCAAGGGCTGCAATTTTAATGAAATAAATCTATGCACTGTGTGTTTAAGAGCGAAGCGCTGTGTTTATTTACACGTGAGCAGCTCGTGTTTTCAGCATCTCACAGTAAATGATCCACATGAACTCTGTGAGCTGATTTAACAAACACACACATGCACCAAACATCTAATGAGAAGCACTTCTTTAAGGGTCCCTACATCACACTGTTATTACTGGGCGGTGCAATATATTCTACAGTTTACACTTCTGTTATTTATTTATCTATTCTTGGTGTGGTGTATCGTTTAATATCTTTATAATAACTTTTTCTTTTTGTACCACAAGGAGTTGCACTTTGTATTTCGCTGTACAAACATTGTACAATGACAATAAAGTATTTAAATCATTTAAATTATTATTTTTACTTTGAAATATTACAGTATTAATTTCTTATTTTGTTTTTTTAGTCGTTTTTATATTTATTTATAACAATAATTATTATAATCATATTTATTAATAATGTATGTATTGTTATTATTATTAATAATAATAATAAAATAAAACAACAACATCAACATGATAATTATTCTTTTTCTTAAATATTTTTACAGTGAAATTACAATAGTAACATTTCTCATTTTGTTTACATTTTTACATTTTTATTTATTATTAATAATAATATTGATTTAGTCATTTAGCAGACGCTTTTATCCAAAGCGACTTACAATAATGATTATTATTATTTATTATTATTATTATTATTATTATTATTATTTAGCCACAAAAATTAATCAATTAATTAATTTTGCCCAAATTGTTCAGCCCTACAAACAAGCACAGCAAACCTTTTTTATTTATTTTTTAAATCGCATTTTAAAAATAAGGGGAAAAAAGCGCAATTTGAACTAAAACCTAAAAACAAAAACTAATTCAAAATATTTATAAAAACTATAATAGTATTAAAATAACACTGCGCTATAAAAATATTTTTTTTAAATATTTTTTTTTTGTTCTTCAGTAGTCACTCATTCGATTTTTTTTAAATAATTAAAATGATCAAAAAAAAATGCAATGCAGCAAATATTACCACAATGCATTAACACTTAATATTTTAATAATGTTATATTGCAGTCATTAGACATTTAAAAAAATAATAAAAAATAGTCTTTATGCAAAATAAGTTTTGCTGTGAAATATGAGCTATGATTCACAGATGAATGTAAGGACCGTGTGTCTGTGTGAGTCAGTCACTGCAAACACTGCAGAGCAACTTCCTGTTGAGTCATGAACTTCAGCGCTCTTTTTGTTAACTTTCTTGGATAATTTTTTTAATATTTGAATATCTGCATAAAATATGCATTAAATATCTTCACTGTATTTGCATAATTTGACAAATCTTAATTGAAAAAGCTATAAAATATTCTATTCGCAAATTATATTTAAAAGATAATTTTCTTATATTTCCTTTATTTTTTTTTATTTTTTTTGGATCAGGGAAAAGATTAAATAAAATTGACATACAAAATGCATTTTAAAAAACAGCACTTATATAAATGCATGTTATTACACTGAAAAAATATGTTGAAACAATTTTCATAATTATGAAAAATTATTATCATTATTAATTATTTTTTTATTTTAATTTTTAAGGATGGAGCAATATTGGATATATATTTTTGCATGTTAATTTCCTCTTATTTATTTCTTTAGTTATTTATTTTAATTTAATTTAACTAGACTAAACTGATTTTTTTTTTTTAATCAGACAAAATTAATCAGAAAATGTAAATATAAAAATAAATTAATATTTTTTTTTATTTAAACATGAAATTAAGTTTTTGATTTAAACATGCAATTTTGAAGTAGAAAGACTCAAATAGTATTTTCTTGTAAAACATACTACTTAAAAAAAAAATCAAAACATAAACAAAAGAGGATGTAGTTGAAAAGCCAAAATCTGAGAAACCAGCAGAAAAACTGTCATCTAGTTATTCATGACACACACACACACACACACTAGTTTCAGGGAGGTCAAATACTTTCTGCTTTCTCAGAGACGCACTTCATGGCCAACAGGAAACGGTTCCTTTCCTTCTCAGATTCTTCACATGTTTCTCCAGCGGCGGCAGCCATTTATAGCCAACGGACCGAACCGCTTCCCATGAAGAGAACGCTTCTGAACGCCACAAATCTCATCATCATCTCAACAACTGCATGCAGACATCAACTGCACGGACAAACAAGCTAAAAATAGTCACCATTAATGGATACTGCCAAGAAATGATTCCAAGAAACACTGCTGCAGCATTTCACAAAGCAAAAATAAAACGTACTGAATAAAAAAAGAGAAAGAGCTCAGGGTCATATAAAGATCACCTCACGCGTTACCGATGCTCACATCCTTCTGGAGCTCAAGCGTCGGTACTCTGACTTCCTGCAGCAGTGACAGGGTTAACTCTGAGTCCGAGGTTCATCAGAATATACACATATACATGTTTGTTATCAGTAATGTTGGACGATATGGCAATACACAGACGAAGAGAATCAAGAGATTTTGTTCAGTGATGCACCTAAATTACTTTTACTGAAACACTGAAACAGATATTATTTAATATTCAGTTAATTACATCA
>JANHFF010002544.1:0-42500 GCA_024542945.1 allo-octoploid hybrid of Carassius auratus x Cyprinus carpio
GACATTTAGGCCTGATATTAAGATCTGAGTCAGGTGATCCGATCACAGGTGGTCTATTGAGACTGTCTGCTCCTGGTGTTACTATGTAACTCATGACTGCACTGAAAAAAAATGTGCAGGATTTACTTTGAAACAGTTTTCATTTAGAAATTGTTAGTAAATTTCACAAATCGTTACAAAAAAGGCAAGTAACACATTGAATTAAGTGGGAAATTTTGAAGAAGAAAAACTGTAGTACTTTCTTGTAAAAAAAAAAAAAACAAAAAAAAAAAAAGTTTTAATTTGCAACTCTAAAAAAATATTTTTTTACATTGTGCATGTTACTCATTATGCCCTTGAGTAAAAAAAATACTAGAGCTTCAAATTTTATATGTTTCAGCTTTAATGCACTTATCAAAATAACAAAAGCAGTCAGGTGTCAAACGTTTTAACGACTAAAAGAATTATTAAAAATGTAACATTTAACTTACAATCTACAAAGGAGTGGGAAAATCTGTTCATTTAATGTCACAAACTTTACAAAATAATTAAAAAAAAATTTTTTTTTTTTATAAAATCTGTAATTTGTTTGGATGCAGTAAAACACCTGCAGATGCAGCAGAAAACATCGGGCTCGTGTTTGCATTTACACTGGCCATAATTCTGAGCTTGAAATCAGGATTAGGCTTTAAATAATGCATGTGAAAAATGAACAGATTGTTGTGATCTGGCTTAAATTCAGACCAGAATCATGTGTTTGTGTTGCTTTTCTGCTGAATAAGGACAATATAAGACTTCTTCACTGCACAAATGGTTGTCAAAAACTAAAATGCTACAAAATGTATCATATTTTATACAAAAGTATGACATGATTGAGCAAATCATGCTATTTTTGGAATCAACGCCCTTAAAATTAGCAAGAAACTAGTATTGTATTTCATTCAGCGAATATGATGAAGGATGGTGTTATCATTTGCACTACACATATGAATTTGGTTTGTATAATCCGATTGTTTGAGACAAACATTACCAGTTGTGATTAAGGCTTGAGTTATTTATAGGAATAATGAAAAATGACTCTAAATGGCATAGTAACTCTCAACTACAGATTCTCATGAAATAACACCCAGTATGTTTAAGAATTGAATTGGTTCCTTGTCCTCACGGATGCTTTGTTGTCTCTCGCAGCGATCGGCCGGACGCTGATTCCTCGTTACTTCAGGAGTGTGTTTGAAGGCGGCGCCACTGAGCTCTACTACATTCTCAAGCACCCGAAAGAGTCCTTCCACAACAACTTTGTGTCTCTAGACTGTGATCAGTGTACGATGGTCACGCAGAACGGCAAACCCATGTTCACACAGGTGTGTGTGGTGTTTAATGTGACGTTCAGCGTAGGGCTGCATGGTTAATTGATGCGTGTCCCGTCAGTAAAGCTGGTTCTGTGATTAGTAGTCAATCTCCATCATAAGAACTCAGATAAACCATATATTGTTGCAGTCGTGTGTTTATAGTCACGCTGAATCAATGAAAGCGGTTTAAGCTTCAGTTTATTCAGCTGCAGTGATTTCTTCTCTGGCCTTCGGATGGAGGTTTACTGCTGATCACAGAACCGTGCTTCACTGATGAGATGCGCACGACATTTGCAGCGTATCGAGATTGCAATTTCATTTCGATTTTATTGTGCAGCCCTAGTTCAGTGGGATGTTCCTGTGGTGTGTGTGTGTAACTGCTGGTCTCCTCAGGTGTGTGTGGAGGGCCGTCTGTACCTGGAGTTCATGTTCGATGACATGATGAGGATAAAGACGTGGCATTTCAGCATCCGGCAGCACAGGGAGCTCATTCCCCGCAGCATCCTGGCCATGCATGTCAGTTCCTCTTCCTGCACCTCGCAGTGTTTGTTCTTCAAGCTGGTGTTTCATACCCTGATGATTGTGTGATTTTGTGTCCGTCTCAGGCTCAGGACCCGCAGATGTTGGATCAGCTGTCCAAAAACATCACCAGATGCGGCCTGTCGAACTCCACCCTCAACTACCTCCGAGTACGAACACCACACCACAACACAACACTGAGACATCTACAGCTTCCATTCAGCTCATTAGTAACTAGGGCTGTCGGTTTAACACATTCATTTGGTTAATGCGTTTAAAACACCCGCCAGACCTGTACATCATCTTACATTGTTAACAAACATGATGCAGGACGACTGACGGCATGATGAAGCAGAATACAGCTGTGTACCTCTAAAATTCAAGACAAAGCAGAACTGTTGTGCATCTGATCAACACAGGTTCATTACTGAATAAATCCACAGGTTTGAGCAAGTCAAGTGAACAAGTGATTCAATGACTCATTAATGAAGGCGGTCACTTGCTTGGTTTCTGAATGAATCAGCCATTTGAACAAATCAAGTGAGCCAATGACGCAGTGACTCATTCATAAAGACTTGCTTTGGTTGAATGAATCAGCCATTTGAACAAATCAAGTGAGCCAATGACGCAGTGACTCATTCATAAAGACTTGCTTTGGTTGAATGAATCAGCCATTTGAACAAATCAAGTGAGCCAATGACTCATTGACTCATTCCTAAAGACTTGCTTTGGTTGAATGAATCAGCCATTTGAACAAATCAAGTGAGCCAATGACTCAGTGACTCATTCATAAAGACTTGCTTTGGTTGAATGAATCAGCTGTTTGAACAAATCAAGTGAGCCAATGACTCAGTGACTCATTCATAAAGACTTGCTTTGGTTGAATGAATCAGCCGTTTGAACAAATCAAGTGAGCCAATGACTCAGTGACTCATTCATAAAGACTTGCTTTGGTTGAATGAATCAGCCATTTGAACAAATCAAGTGAGCCAATGACTCAGTGACTCATTCATAAAGACTTGCTTTGGTTGAATGAATCAGCCATTTGAACAAATCAAGTGAGCCAATGACTCAGTGACTCATTCATAAAGACTTGCTTTGGTTGAATGAATCAGCTGTTTGAACAAATCAAGTGAGCCAATGACTCAGTGACTCATTCATAAAGACTTGCTTTGGTTGAATGAATCAGCCGTTTGAACAAATCAAGTGAGCCAATGACTCAGTGACTCATTCATAAAGACTTGCTTTGGTTGAATGAATCAGCCGTTTGAACAAATCAAGTGAGCCAATGACTCAGTGACTCATTCATAAAGACTTGCTTTGGTTGAATGAATCAGCCGTTTGAACAAATCAGTTGAATGAATGACTCCCTCATCGCTGCCCCCTACTGGCACATAAAAAAAAATCATTTCATATTTCAAATTTTTAAAACCCATTCAGCATTGTTCATGCAATTCTAATTCAGTCCGTTTAAATGCACCTAAATGCTATGTTGAATCAAAATATTTATTTTTAAAGTTACTTTTTCCATGTCTATTCAATGTTTTTCTCATCTAACATAATAAAGACTTTAAATGATCTTTTGTGGGGTAATTTCGCAGCCCAAGTAATTAGATAAATCGGCACAGCGTTTGCATTAAACATTTGTATTGCTTGACAGCTCTATTAGTAACATGTCTTTTTGTGTGTCTCTGTCTCAGTTGTGTGTGATCCTGGAGCCCATGCAGGAGCTGATGTCCAGACACAAGACGTACAGTCTGAGTCCCCGAGACTGTCTGAAGACGTGTCTGTTCCAGAAGTGGCAGAGGATGGTGGCTCCTCCAGGTCAGCAGGCGCTCGTGTGTCTCCGAGACTCTGCCGGTGTTTGTGTAGCGTGTGTTTGAGCTCGTGTGTGTGGTGTCTCTCCGCAGCTGAGCCGGCCAGACAGGCGCCGAGTAAGAGACGGAAGCGCAAGATGTCAGGCGGCAGCACCATGAGCGCCGGCGGCGGCTCCAACAACAACAGCAACAGCAAGAAGAAGAGCCCAGCCAACAGTTTCCCGCTGTCCAGTCAGGTCCCAGTGAGTAACCAATCACACGACTTGTTACATCGTGAACACACATAATTATATGTGTGTGTGTGTGTGTGTATATATATATATATATATATATATATATATATATATATATACAGTACAGACCAAAAGTTTGGAAACATTACTATTTTTAATGTTTTTGAAAGAAGTTTCTTCTGCTCATCAAGCCTGCATTTATTTGATCAAAAATACAGAAAAAACAGTTATATTGTGAAATATTATTACAATTTAAAATAATTGCTTTTTAAATGTATTATACTTTAAATTATCATTTATTTCTGTGATGCAAAGCTGAATTTTTAGGATCATTATCACATGATCCTTTAGAAATCATTCTAATATGATGATTTATTATCAAAGTTGGAAACAGTTCTGCTGCTTAATATTTTTTCAGAACATGTGATACTTTTTTAGGATACTTTGATGAATAAAAAGTAAAAAAAAAAAAAAAAAGAAGAAGCTATGTTTTTAAAATATTTTATTCAGCAAGGATGTGTTAAATTGATAAAAAGTGATAGTAAAGAAAATATATTATTAGAATATATATTATTAGAATTGTTTTTTTATTTTGAATAAATGCAGTTCTTTTTAACCTTTTATTCATCAAATATATTAGACAGCAGAACTGTTTCCAACACTCATAATAAATCAGAATATTAGAATGATTTCTAAATGATCATGTGATAGACTGGATGTTACATGTGACACTGAAGGCTGGAGTAATGATGCTGAAAATTCAGCTTTGCATCACAGGAATAAATTATTTTTTTAAAGTATATTCAAATAGAAAACTATTATTTTAAATTGTAATAATATTTCACAATACTACTGTTTTTTCTGTATTTTTGATCAAATAAATGCAGGCTTGATGAGCAGAAGAGACTTCTTTCAAAAACGTTAAAAATAGTAATGTTTCCAAACTTTTGGTCTGTACTGTATGTATATATATATATATATATATAATATAAAACCAATTTTTTTCCCCCTAAATGGCGTTTCTAATGCTAATGGTTTGTTTTGGATTGTTCAGGATGTGATGGTGGTGGGCGAGCCCACGCTGATGGGCGGAGAGTTCGGGGACGAGGACGAGCGTCTGATCACGCGGCTGGAGAACACACAGTTCGACGCGGCTAACGGCATCGACGACGAGGACAGCTTTAACAACTCGCCCGCGCTGGGAGCCAACAGCCCCTGGAACAACAAGCCTCCGTCCAGCCAGGAGGGCAAGAACGACAACCCCACCTCACAGCCGTCTCAGTGAGACTCGGGCCGGGGGCAGAGCCGGGGAGCGTCGGGATCCAATGGGAAGAAAGAGGTGCGGTCAACTCATTCATCTACCTGCAGTAGCTGGTCTTCCTGTCAGCAGAGGAAGTGACCCTGGAGGACCAGAGATGAGCGGCACACCACGACAGAAACCGTTTACTCGTCACAGGACAGTTTTTATTCACACGCTCGTGGTTTTGTTGGTGATTTATGAGGAGCCTGTAGATAGTTCATATGTTTAAGTTAAGATGAAGCGGAGAAATCTGACCACGTAACACACCAACAAGACCAAGACACATCCAGCTCCTGTTTCTCTCACAAGAAATGACATTTTGCATGAGGAAAATATGATTTTCTATCTCACAATTCAGACTTTTTTTCCCCTTAGAATTTTTTTTTATTCTGACTTTTCTCGCAGTTGTGGGTTTGTATCTCACGATTTGTGATTTTTCACGCAATTGCGACTCTTTATCTCACGATCTGACTTCTAGCAATTGCGACTATCTCATAATTCAGATTTTCTCACAATTGCGACTTTTTATCTCACGATCTGACTTCTAGCAATTGCGACTATCTCATAATTCAGATTTTTTTTTCCACAATTGCGACTTTTTATCTCACGATCTGACTTCCAGCAATTTTGACTATCTCATAATTCAGATTTTATTCTTGCAATTGCGACTTCTTGCTATTTTTTTTTTTTTTCAAAATTGGTGAGATAAACTCAAAATATAAACTAAAATTGTAAGAAAATAGTCTTTATCCTCTAAATTGGACTTTATAACTTGCAGTTGCAAGTCTCAATTCTGAGAAAAAATAATCAGAATTGCGAGAAAAAAAGTCAGGACTGTGAGAATTAAAAAAATCGCAATTACCTTTTAAATTTTTTAAATTGGTTTCCATAGTTTTGTCACTGTATTGCAATGAGATAATTTTTTTCAAATGTGAATCAACATAAATCAAAACACTACCATTCTTATTCAGTAATGAGAATTTGCTGGGGAAAAGTTTAATCATCATTTTAATGCAAACAAACTAATGGTTTTAATAGTAGACTAGATATTTTCTTTCAGCATAATGTCGTTTCTTATGTTAGGAGTGAAATGTCAAACACAACAGATTAATTTGCCGTCTCACATCTTCCTCTGATCGCTGGAGGATGTTTAATATCACACGAAGAGCGTTTTGGAGAATTTTATCTGTGTTTTATACCAGCCTCTATTTCCCTAGAATGTTTTATTTTATTATTTTGGTTTATTTTTTTATTTTTTCACTGATGTTGAAAGCTGCAAACCAAGGAGTACCAGAACCGTCGAGGTCCTTAAAGATTTCAAGCCTCAGATTCTATTGGTTTGTCTTATGTTTTAAAGAGAGTCGTTTGATTGGTTTTTGTGTACTTGTGCTTGTATATTTAAGGTAGTAGCAGAGTTCTGTATAACTGTATTGAGATGTATTCCTCCTTAGAGTTACATAAAGCCATTCTGATCTAACGTGTAAAAAAAAAAAAAATGCAAAACGTGAAAAATGAAAACACACCAACCTCGTCTTTTCCCCTCTTGATTATTGTTTAATTTGCATACGACTGAAGAATTGAAATCAAGGGTACAGTCTGTTTGTTGCCTGATTGTTTCAGGTTTTGATGAAAGTGTTTGTTTTCTATCAGTCTGTTTCTTATCTTCTGTTCTTCGTGTGTTTAAGGGAGACCAACTGTGATCAGCTAGTCATGTTTCATTAACATGTTAGTGGTTTATTTCACACACACACAATACTGCTGAAACTCAGACTAATCAGTTTTTTGTACTCTTTGATTATTTTCTCTCTCTCTTTCTGACCAGCTGAATCGATCTGAATGAATTAAAGGTCTGCACTTGTAATCGAAAACAAACTGGGGATCTTTTCCACCTTTAACCTTGTAGATGCTCCTGTTTGATATGACTTCGTTTTCTTAATTTCTGCCCTTGATTAAATTAATGTATGGAACCAATAAAATATGAATTTTCACTTTATGGATTTCTGCTTCTGTGTGATTTATGGTTTATATACATATATAAAAGTTAAGTAGTAAATAAGATATTAATTACTCATATGTATTGAAATATATGTATTAGCATATAATAAAAATATAAATATTTGTGTGTATGTGTGTATATATAAAAATATTACAATATAAAAATTGTAATATTGTAAATAAATACATTATAAATTTATATATTTTATATTGTATGTGTCATCTTCAGTTGAAAAATATTTTTTATTAAAAAATATAAATTTTATTAATATATATAATATAAATATAATATATAATTAATATTTATACATGTATTAACAATATAAATAATTAATTGTATATAATATTAAAAGTATAAATAATAGTAATTACATAGATGATTATATTTATATATGTATTTATATACACATTTATAGATCTATAAAGACTTTTAAATGTAAACTAAACTTACTGTCCATGCAAGTGACATCAGTGTGTCTCTAATTATTTATGCACTAATTATTTATGTATTTATTTTGTGTGTCAAAACACGGTTATAGTTAAACAAGATTAACCACAAGTTAACCATGATGTGTCTACACTAACATAGTTTGACAGCGTAGCTTTTGTGCATTGCATTATATTTGGTATTCAGAACCTGAAATGCCCTTTTATATTTCATATATAAAATATCATTTCCCTTACAATCACCGGATTCGTGTGTGAAAGGCTGAATATAATCCTCAGATCGGTTCCAGTGACATTTAAAATCGCCTGTGCCAGATTGAAACTGCTCAGAACATTATCAAATGACATTTCTGTATCAGTCTGAGTGAATATCATATAATATTGAAAGTGCAGCAGAGCAGAACAGCTCATGAAGATACAACCAGATTTTACTGACATCTAGAGCATCGACGCAAAACATATTTTTATTAGTTTTACTCTGATGATGCTTTAAAGCACTGGTTAATTTGGATTTCGTTCAGACTTATTATTATCATCATCATCACTGTGTCACGTGATAAGTGTTACTTTTCTCAGCGTTGATGAGGATGATCCAATCGCGAAAGTTTGTGTTGACTCGATTCGAATTTGTATGCGATGCTGGGCTCTCCAGAATCAAGTTAAAAGAATGAAAACATTAACTTCCCGGTGTCTTCAAAGAGGAAAAACACATCCTACGAATTTAACGGGACGAAATCTGCAGCCGCAGTACGACGTTGACCTCGGAATTATGGGAGATGTAGTTTTTTTTTTAAAGGAGCCTGATTCTAATTGGTCGGAGCGACTCACGTGGCCTTCCTCTGTCACACGTGGGTTAGAATCTTTCCTGTGGCGCGGAATCGACGGTAGTTCTCTCTTAGGATTTCAGCAGCTCGATCTGCGCAAGATGAAGTTTTATTAACGAAACAAGTATTTGTAAACGTGTACGTGGGACAGATATTGCAGTTGAAGTCCGAGTTTAGCGCGTGAGTCGCAGGATGACGCAGAAACAGCCGTTAGAGGTTCGCTTCGTGGCCGATGAAGATGTTTTGGATCATATTGTAGAGAAACAGCAGGGTAAGAGCGTCATGAGATCGCGGTTTGTGTGGTTTAACAAAACTTTAGAGACACTCATTCAACTTTGCTTTTACTTCCAAACTATAAATTACTATATAACCAGTCATTTCTCTAATACTGTAGTACTAATACTGTGACGTCAGATGGACACACACACACACACACACACACACACACACACACACATATATATATAATACATGCATATATTAATTTATTGATTTGTTTATTATATGTAATTAATGTTATACTTTATGTATTACTTATCTATTTTGTTTAGTTGTGAATATTTATATTCATATTTATTTTAAATATTTTCATTTATATACTTATTGATATATTTAGTTAGTTTATTAAAATATTATGCTTTATGTTCATTTTGTTTTATAATATTTAAAAAATATTTTATGATATTTAAGCATTTATTTTTGCTTATGTGTTTGATTATATTTATTGTTTTAATGCATTTACTTAATTATGTATTGATTTTAGTTAGTTTATTGATGTATTTTATACTTTATTATTTATTGAGATGTTTTTTAGTTTAAATGTGTTTTGTTTACTTTATATGCGTTATTTGTGTTTTTATGATAACTGATAAAAATCTGATGTTTTGCATTGTGACTGTAGATATAAAAGCAGCTAATGGATCCGTCCAGACGCTGGTGACCCTAAAAACCCCGCAGAAATCCAAAAGGTCTGAGGCAGGAGAGGATGAGGATGAGGATGAGGATGAAGGGATGTTGAATGAGCAGAACTATGTGGACGCTCTGTGCACCGGATCACAAGGTGACCGTTCACAGCCTTAGACCCTGACAGATAACACATGGTTTTCACAGTATAATGACCGGTCTGTGTCTTCTCATTGCTTGTTTATTTCCCAGATGAGGATGAAAATGTCCCCATCACTGCGGGATCATCTGTCTTCTCCTTTCAGACCATCAAACGGGGCAATAAACTGGCTCAGATGGGTGAATAAACACTTGACAGCTCAATTTGCATACACACCTAAAGTACATCTGTGTCCCTGCAGCACAGAAGCAGTCATCAGTAGCACAGGTATATTTGTAGAAATAGACAACAATACATTGTATGAGTCACAATTATACATTTCTCTTTTATGCCAAAAATCATTAGGATATTAAGTAAAGATCATGTTCATGAAGATATTTAGTAAATCTCCTACTGTAAATATATCAAAACTTATTTTTTGATTAGTAATATGCATTGCTAAGAACTTCAATTGAACAACTTTAAAGATGATTTTCTCAATATTTAGATTTTTTTGCTCCCTCAGATTCCAGATTTTCAAATAGTTGTATCTCAGACAAATATTGTCCTCCTAACAAACCACACATCAATGGAGAGATTATTTATTCAGCTTTCAGATGATGTGTAAATATCAATTTAAAAAAATTGACTCTTATGACTGGTTTTGTGCTCCAGGTTCACATATTTCTGAGTGTGTTGACCGTGATATCGTGTGTTTGTGTAGCGTCTGAATTGGCTCGGACGCCTGGGAAGAGCGTGACCTTCTGCGCATCAGACACGAACGAGGACTCGTCCAGCCCGACACGCACCGCTAAAAGTCTGTCCTGATCCTGCGGTTTATTTCTTCTCTTGTTCTCAGTTTAAAATCTGACTGACTCTGATTTTCTCTGTTTATCCACTACAGAATCAGCCAATCAGAGCAAAACCCCTCAGAAGGTGAACTCATGAGTTTCTGTGCCAAAAGTTATACATGTTTACATGTGGTTGTGTTTTACTCACACATATATATGTATATACTTCTGTCTATTCAGGGAAAGAAGGTGCAGTTCATCTCCACGACACCACACCGACTGCGCAAGAGACTGACAGGTTCGTTTGTTTCTTTTTTTTAACAATAAGAGGACAATATGATGACTGTAACACACCAATAGAGCAAAAAAAAAATACATTAATGGACTATATACCATACAATATTTCTTTTTTCAAAAATAGATAAATACTAACAAAAATTAACAGAACAATAATTAATAGGCAAATAAAGTTGTCTTTAAATTGTAGAATAAATGCACATAAATTACATAAAGATTATGCATTTACAAATAAGTCTTATAATTAACAAATCGTTATTTGTGTAATTATTAAATTACTACAAATTAGTAATAATTTTTTAATATTAATGTAAAAAATATATTTGACATAGTAGAAAAGTAAACAACAACATTTCCACAAATAAATAAATATTAACAAAATTGAAAACAAATAAATAATAATAATAATAGCTGAATAGGCAAATAGAGTTTACTTTAATTTCCAGACATAAATTACCTAAACATACATCTAGTCTTGCAAATAAAAGTATTATAATTAACAAATTAATATTTGTAGAATTATCAAATTATTAATAATATTGTATTAATATTAATGCAAAAATTATTAGATTCATGACAATAGAAAAAAGTAAACTAAATCTTACTTATATTTTTCCAAAAATTAATAAATACTGATAAAATAAAACTAAACTAAATACTAGGCAAATAAAGTTCACTTTAAATTCCATAATAAATGGACATAAATTACATAAAATATTAATAAGTTATTAATATTAATGAACAAAAGGTTATATTTATTACAATTTAAAGAAATCAATAAAACAATTTAATTTATATTAACAAAAGAAAATCTTTTTTTTTTTACATTTATTTAAAGTCATATTTTCTCTACCTTTTAAATTCTTCTAACAAATAGTAATGTTTTTAATATGCAGGGCATTAGTAATGGTACATAATTGGTTAAAACAACAGTTTAAACTAAACATTACATGACATTCATAATTATATTTTACTACTATAAGTTCTATCTATCTGTGGCATTTTTAACAGTGAAAGAGGATGTTAAACAGAGTATTTCTTTAGAATAACATTAGAATTAATTTCCTGTTTTTCGTCATCCGTGGCTCTCACAGTTCTTCGTTTCATCTGTTAATGTGGTGGTGGTGTTGTTGTAATTATCATGCAGCTCCAAACCTGCGTTCAGACAGCGAGAGCGATTTCTCCCCCTCGAACTCTGAGGATGATGATGAGGCTGAAGAACACGAGGGGAAGAGGGACGTCCAGACCAAAACACCCAGTAAAAACACATCCGCTGCTGCGCTCTATAAGACGCCCAGTAAGAAGGGCAAGAAAGCAGCAGAGGTGAGTCTCATCCTGACCTTTGACCTTCAGACCATCTGGGTGAGGGTCCAGATGAGCTTGAAACCAGAGCAGGAAGAGTATGACTAAAAACCTGTTTCTTGCACTTAAACCACCTTCGCAACCTCAGTCAGTAAGTAAAATAATAACAGTAACTGTAATAACTACTATAATGTAACTATAAAGATTACAATAAATATTATAATAAATGTAGTGATAACAAAAGCTGTAATGATAAATGAAACTTATAAAATAACTATAAAAATAACAGTAACTATATTGACAAATTTAAGGATAACTATCATAAACGTAGCTATAATGACAAATTTAACTGATAAACATAACTATTTTGACAATTTAAGCCAAAAAAATCATAAACTAAACTGATGAGTTTAATGTTAACTATGACAAACGTAGCTATAATGGAAATTTAATGACAACTATTGTAAACGTAGCTATAATGATGATAAATTTAATGATAACTGATAAACGTAGCTATAAAGATAAATTTAACAATAACTGACAAGCATAACTATAATGACAAATTGAAAGGGAACTCATAAACGTAACTGTAATGACAAATTTAATGATAACTGATAAACAGCTATAAAGACATTTAACGATAGCATTGAAAAACGTAGCTATAATGACAATTTCAATAACTATGATAAACGTAACTATAATGACATTTTAACCAAAAACTATGATAAACGGAACTATAGTGACAATTTTAACTAACTATTATAAATGTAGCTATAATGACGTTTTTAACAATAACTATGATAACGTAGCTATAATGACATTTTAACCAAAAACTATGATAAACGGAACTATAGTGACAATTTTAACTAACTATTATAAATGTAGCTATAATGACGTTTTTAACAATAACTATGATAACGTAGCTATAATGACATTTTAACCAAAAACTATGATAAACGGAACTATAGTGACAATTTTAACTAACTATTATAAATGTAGCTATAATGACATTTTTAACAAAAACTCGATAAACAACTATATTGTCAATTTTAACTAACTATTATAAATGTAGCTATAATGACAATTTTGACGCTAGCTATGATAAATGTAACTATAATATTATGACAAATTTAATGATAACTCTGATAAACGTAGCTTTAAAGACAAATTTAACGATAGCATTGAAAAATGTAGCTATAATGACAATTTTAATGATAACTTTGATAAACGTAGCTATAATGACTATTTTAACTATTATAAATGTAGCTAATGACGTTTTTAACGATAACTATGATAAACGTAGCTATAATGACAATTTTAATGCTAACTATTATAAACGTAGCTATAATGACGTTTTTAACGATAACTATGATAAACGTAGCTATAATGACTATTCTAACTATTATAAATGTAGCTATAATGACGTTTTTAATGCTAGCTATGATAAACGTAGCTATAATGACAATTTTTAACGATAACTATGATAAACGTAGCTATAATGACAATTTTGATGATAACTATGATAAACGTAACTTTAATGACATTTTAATGCTAGCTATGATAAACGTAGCTATAATGACGTTTTTAACGATAACTATGATAAACGTAGCTATAATGACGTTTTTAACGATAACTATTATAAATGTAGCTATAATGATGTTTTTAATGCTAGCTATGATAAACGTAGCTATAATGACCATTTTTAACGATAACTATGATAAACGTAGCTATAATGACAATTTTGATGATAACTATGATAAACGTAACTTTAATGACATTTTTAATGCTAGCTATGATAAACGTAGCTATAATGACGTTTTTAACGATAACTATGATAAACGTAGCTATGACGTTTTTAACGATAACTGATAAACTTAGCTATAATGACGTTTTTAATGATAACTATGATAAACGTAGCTATAATGACAATTTTGATGATAACTATGATAAACGTAACTATAATGACAATTTTAACTAACTATTATAAATGTAGCTATAATGACGTTTTTAACGATAACTATGATAAATGTAGCTATAATGACTATTTTAACTATTATAAATGTAGCTATAATGACGTTTTTAATGCTAGCTATGATAAACGTAGCTATAATGACAATTTTAACGATAACTATGATAAATATAGCTATAATGACAGATTTAACAATAACTATAACCAATGTAACTATAATGGCAAATTGAAAGATAACTATCATAAACGTAACTATAGAGCTGCACGAATTCAATTTACTGTTACACACATATTTTCATCCACAACTGTTTACGCTCATTCATTACATGACTGACGAGGGTTTACGTGAACAACCCCTAAGCGCCGCATTTTTTAAATTTTTTTTTGTATTTGACCCTTTAGTTGCACACCTTGAGCTAAACGATGACTTTTATGTCTGTGTTCTGTTCCGTTTCTGAGCGTATCCACAGAAATCCTCCTGAAGAAGAGCGCAAGTTCTATTTCAGGCTGTTAAAAACTTGAATACATCTAATCAATTTAAATAAATCAAGCACGTCACGTTTTGCAAAAAGTCACGTTACTTTATTTTACTGATTTGCATGTGAAATTGGGCTTTTATGGAGGACTGAAAGTACACCGATAGAAAGGGGATGGAATGGAGCGCAATAATCGTTTTATCTCGATTATTGTATTTTCATAATCATTGGAGGCCGAAATCTAAATCGAAACTGTATTTTGATTAATTGCACAGCCCTAGCCCTACAAATTACTGACGTTTCTAAGGTCAAAATTTCATAATGAATTTAGTGTTACTTCCATTTCTTTGTAACCATTTTCTAAAAGTTACTAGCTATTTCTGAGTGAAAATTAAAGTTAAATTTTTTTCCAGTGTAGCATCACAGCAGCACGTTTCGCATTTCTGCTGTTTTCAACTTCAGAAAATATCAGGTCCACTCTGAAAGTCTCTGTTGTTGTGTGATTGCAGTCTGATCTGGTGGAGGAGTATTTCGAAGCTCACAGCAGCTCTAAGGTTCTGACGTCCGATCGGACCCTCCAGAAACTCCAGACGCCCAAACTGGACCGGGTCAGTGATCTTCATCTGTCTGTGATTGTGGGATCTGTGTGAGATCTAACGGAGGTGTTCACTTGTGTTTTATAGGAAACTCTGCTCAGCCTCTTAGATAAAAACCCGCCACGCTTCGCAGAGGAAATTAAACAGCTCAACGCAAAACACGAGAAGAACTTCAACCAGTGGATGCTGCAGCTGCAGTTGAGTGTGTGTGTGTGTGTGTGTGAGGATGATGATGATGCACATATTCATCTTGTGTTTCTCTGTTCATGTATATATTTCAGCATGGGCTTTAACATCTTGATCTACGGTTTGGGCTCCAAGAAGCTCTTGCTGGAGAAGTTCCGCACTTCTATGCTGTCTGACTTCGATCATGTGGTGGTCAACGGCTTCTTCCCCAGTATGACCCTCAAATCGGTTCGTTCGCTGCTTCTGTGTTTCTCTCACGCACTCATGAAACCTCTGTCAACTATATAATAACTATAAGGATAAATATTTAAGCATCCTCAGCAGCAGCTGATAGCGTTCCCTGAAAACAGCTTTGATTGACATCGTCTGAATGCTGCTGTAATCTGACAGATCCTCAATTCCCTCACGTGTGACGTGTTGGGACACGAGGGAACCTTCCGTAATCCTGCAGACCAGATCGACTTCATCATCAGAACTCTCAGAGAGGGTAAGGCTGACGTGTGACGTCTCTCCGCTCATCTCTGATCGTCTCCAGTGGCTGTAAGCCGTGTGTTTGTCTTCCAGACCCGAGCAATCACGTCTTCCTGATCATCCATAACATCGACGGGCCCATGCTGAGGGGCGACAGGACCCAGCAGGCACTGGGGCAGCTGGCGGCGCTTCCCAACATGCACCTGCTGGCCTCCATCGACCACATCAACGCTCCACTCAGTCAGTCTCACGCTTCAGCTTCAGGTGATGCTGGTCAGTGCTGTTATGGGCTTGTAATGTTGTCCTGGTCTGTGTGTGCTCAGTCTGGGATCAAGCGAAGATGAGTATGTTCAACTGGCTGTGGTACGAAACCACCACCTACCTGCCGTACACTGAAGAGACGTCCTACGAGAACTCACTGCTGGTGCAGCAGACCGGAGCACTGGCCCTCAGCTCCCTCACACACGTGCTGCGCAGCCTCACGCCCAACGCCAGGTGACACACACACACACACACACACACACACACTCACACACACACACACACACACACACACACACTCACACACACACACACACAGACACACACACATAAACGCACACACACACACACATAAACGCACTCACACACACACACACACACATAAACACACACACTCACTCACTCAAACACATTCACACACACACACACAAACACACACACACACACACACACACACACACTCACACACACACTCACTGAAACACATTCACACACACACGCACACACACACAAACACACACTCAAACACATTCACACACACACATAAACGAACGCACTCACACATAAACACACACACACACACAAAAACGCACGCACACACACTCACTTGCACACACTCTCACTCACTCTCACACACACACTTACACATACTCACACACTCACACACACTCTCACTCACTCACACAAACACACACACTCACTTGCACACACACTCACTCACTCTCACACACTTACATGCACTCACTCACACGCACAAACACACACACACTCTCACACATACATGCACTCACTCACACGCACAAACACACTCAACGTGCGCGTGCACACACTCACGCACACACTCTCACACATACACGCACTCACTCACACACACACACTCAACGTGCACACACACACACACACTCTCTCTCGCACGCACACACACACACACACTCAACGTGTACGCACACACACACACTCTCTCTCGCACGCACACACACATGCATGTGAAAACAAATGCATATACCAGACACTTTTAGCAGTGTCTGTGTCTGTGTGATCTTCAGGGGAATCTTCAGGTTACTGGCAGAGTTTCAGCTGGAGAACAAGGACAATCCTGCATATACAGGTCAAACATCCACCGCTGCCACTCAGTGCATTTATAATCAAGCCTCTGCATATTAAAACAGATGATTGTTGCTGTTTGTTCAGGATTGTCTTTCCAGGATTTCTACCAGCGCTGTCGCGAGTCGTTCCTGGTGAACAGTGACATCACGCTGCGCACGCAGCTCACCGAGTTCAGAGACCATAAACTCATCCGCAACAAGAAGGTCAGAACTCTCCTGAATCACTGGGGATGTAATATCAACATCTCACGATACGATAACATCACTAAATAACATCCATGATACGATATTTGTGATACTTTGACACCTTTTATGTTAGAATTAGACGTTTACATATATTGTGTCATGTGACTGTGATAATATCACTATATTGATAAAACCATTACATCCCTAAGAGTTACTGAAGTGATGATTTACGCAGTGATGTTTGTGTGTCAGGGCGCTGATGGAGTGGAGTATCTGCTGATTCCGGTGGATAACGGCACACTGACTGACTTCCTGGAGAAAAACGACGTGGAGTGAAACCAGGAAAACCTCACTGCTGTCCACAGCTCAGTACATGTGTTTAGCTGAATAGCACTTAATCTTCTGATGGATAACTTGCCAACATTGTATCATAAACGATTTGATACAGAAGAAAACATAGAGGGTTTGACTGAAGACAGAGACAGTTTGTGCGGTTGCAGGGTTAAAGGTCTCTTAAAGCAACAGTTCACCCAAAAATGACATCATGCTGAAAGATCATCAGATTTGTAGAAATGTAGCACTGCATCAGTGTCTCAGCAATGGATGCTCTGCAGTGAATGGGTGCCGTCAGAATGAGAGTCCAAACAGCTGATAAAAACATCACAATAATCCACAGCACTCCAGTCCATCAGTTAACATCTGGAGAAGACAAAAGATGAAACACATCCAGCATTAAGATGTTTTTAACTAAAATACATAGAGTCTATAATCCATAATAACACTTCCTCCAGTGAAAAAGTGCATCTCCTGTTGTCTCTCACATCAAAATCCAGACACATATTAGTTTAGAGCTGTTTAAACACTGCTTGATCTGTGCAGATTTCTCTCCTGATTCACACCAGAACACTTTTTCACTGGAGGAAGTGTTATTATGGATTATAGACTCTATGTATTTGAGTTAAAAACATCTTAATGCTGGATTTGTTTCAGCTTTTGTCTTCTCCAGATGTTCACTGATGGACTGGAGTGGTGTGGGTTACTTGTGGATTATTGTGATGTTTTTATCAGCTGTTTGGACTCTCATTCTGACGGCACCCATTCACTGCAGAGCATCCATTGCTGAGACACTGATGCAGTGCTACATTTCTACAAACCTGATGATCTTTCAGCATGATGTCATTTTTGGGTGAACTGTTGCTTTAATTCCTATCTCTGCAGCTCACTCATGTACAGTATTCTGTAAAGTTTTGTAGGATCACGATGTGAACACAATAAATATTCTTATGCATCCGAGTTTATTTACATAGAAAAATACATTCTCATATATTATCTCAACACAACAAAACATCGCCACACTTCATTTAGATCATTACAAAGCAAAACATTAAGAAAACGTCTTAATTTGAACCTGAAAAGGCAACTTGGTAACAATCAGGAGCGAGGCGTGTAGACGTGAGCGGGACAGATTCAGTGTTTTAATGTTAACATGTAGGACGGAGCTGTGGCTGCTGGTTTAAGCGTGTCGTCAGTGTTTTCCGCCGGTGTTTATGAGCAGATAGGAGACTTCTCTCGCTCTCTCCGGCGACTGCGTGATCTGAGTTTGCTCTCGGTGACCGACTGAACGATTTTTAGCTCCTCGACGTCCAGATCCTTCATCAGGAGGAGAACGGCCTCCAGCGTGTGAGTCTATAAACGAGACGAGTTATAAACATCAGCATCATTACTGCAGTCTTCAGTGTCATATTAGAATGATTTCTGAAGATCATGTGACACTGAAGACTGGAGTAATGATGCTGAAAATACAGCTGCACATCACAGAAATAAATTACACTTTAACACATATTCACATAGAAAACAGTTATTTTAAATAGTAAAAATATTTCACAATTTTACTGCTTTTGCTGTACTAAGGATCAAATAAATGCAGGCTTGGTGAGCAGAAGAGACTTTTGACTGATAGTGCACATGAGCTGCAGTTTAATAAGTGTCTGTGCTCGCTCGTACCTTCCTCTTCGGCGTGTCTCCGGTCTCTCGCGGGGACGACAGCGATGGAAACTTGTCTCTGGGCAGCAGCTTCATTCCCAGCTGAGCTCGAATCTTACTGCACAAACATGAGCACGAGTTCAGAACAGATCCGCAGGTCAAACAGCAGACTATCAGCCAGATCTTACTTGGTTTCCTCCATGCTGTAGTTCAGAGGATCCGCCTCAGAGTCGGCTTCTGTGAGCCCATTGGTCGAGCTGGTGGGGGCGGGGCCTGGAGGGGAAACAAGCTCCTCCCCTTCTTTCAATGCTTGTGTGAGCTCCTCCTCTGTAACCACTGACAGAACACACTCATGAATATTCATATCTTTAAGCTTCTCATAAGGTAATGCATATTAAAAGTTTAAAATATAGAGGTTGAATGCTTATTTATATATATATATATATATATATATACACACACACACATACAAACACACATACACACATATACATAATTTATCATTTTAAAAACAGCTACAGATTAATGAACTGTAAGTCTTTGCAAAAAAATATGACATATAGTACATATATATATATATATATATATATATATATTATCAACTTTTTTTTTTCTATTTTATTTTGTTTTCTGAGACTAAATAAACGTTAACTGAAAAATAAAATGAGTTCATGTTTTTTATATTTTGTTTCAGCTAGTTGCCAAGGCAACATTTATCATTTTTGTTTAAGTACTAAAATACTAAAATGAAAAAAATACCTAAACTAAAAAATTTATAGAAACTATATGAACATAAAAAAAACCTACTAAAAATGATAAAAAAAAATTTTTTACTGAAACAAAAAAATTTAAGTGAAAAAAACCCCCATAAAATCTAATTCAAAATATTTAAAAAAAATTGTATATTGATTATATTAAAATAGCAACAATATATATTATAAAATATAAAATAATATAATATTTTATAAAATTATATGTGACCTTAAAGCACAAAACCAGTCATAAGGGTTGATTTTTCAAAATTGATATTTACACATCATCATCAGCTGAATAAATCATCTCTCCATTGATGTATGGTTTGTTAGGAGGACAATATTTGTCTGAGATACAACTATTTGAAAATCTGGAATCTGAGGGAGCAAAAAAATCTAAATATTGAGAAAATCATCTTTAAAGTTGTTCAAATGAAGTTCTTAACAATGCATATTACTAATCAAAAATTAAGTTTTGATATATTTACAGTAGGAAATTTACTAAATATCTTCATGGAACATGATCTTTACTTAATATCCTAATGATTTTTGTCATAAAAGAGAAATGTATAATTTTGACCCATACAATGTATTGTTGTCTATTGCTACAAATATACCTGTGCTACTGATGACTGCTTCTGTGCTGCAGGGACACATATTATATATGATTAATTATTTAACATGGGTGCATTTGATGCTATTTCTGTTGCAGGTGATTCTCAGGTTTAATTCAGATGACTGTGCTTGTCCTTTAGTGACTGGTGAAGGCTCACCCTGGTTGTCGAGTTTGTGCAGGCCGGGCAGGTTTCTGATGACGGTCATGCGGTATCTGTGCGGGTCAGCGTCGCAGCACGGGTTCTCGGCCAGCCACAGCACCTTGAGACGGCTCAGCTGCTGCAGGTGCTTCAGCTCAGACAGACTCGGGATCTTATTGCGTCTCAGATAGAGCTCGCTGAGCTGCTGACACGACGAGATGTGCTCCAGAGACGAGATCTGATTAGCACTGAAAACACACACTTATTACACTCACATCATGAGAGTTTATTATGATTACTGCCAGAAAGATCCAAACAAACCTCAGTGTGAGAACCTCAATGTTAGGGATCTCCACGAATATAGAGATCTGTGGACAAAATCAACACAGAGTGAGATTCTGCACTTACTGAGCTTAAGAAAATTAAAAATTCAGTATCTCCAAAAAAATTGAATATTCCATTTTTGGCTAAATGAGTTTGATTAATTATGAGAATAAATACTGGACACCTCCTGAGCTAGTTTAGAACATGCAGACACAATTATGGGGTTGCATGTTATATATATATATATATATATATATATATATATATATATATATATACTGTACATATATATGTAATAAAAAGATTGAAAACTCACATCTGTCAGATTGCAGCCCCTAAAAACACGAAAAAATGATTTAGAGAATACAGTTATTCAGCAGATATCATCCATTAAATCCAGACTCCAGATATCAAACTGGACACGAACCCAAAAACACTGAATAAATGAATAATCATCACAATTAAACGCCTAGTTTGCATCATGCTAACAGCTAACGTTAACGAAGAGCAGAAAACACACCAGCAGTTCAGCTTCTTCACGCTCTCCAGGTCCGATGCTTTAGCCCGAGCCAGAACGAGTTTACGCGTTAATTTCATGCTGATGAATGTGGAGATTTCGATTGGAAATGCGTCAATATCGATCTCAAATGCGTTCAGCGAGCATCGTCCCAGCGCTGCTGTGCGTCAGTCGCTGCGCACGCGCCTCGCCGCGTCTCCATGACAACAGCGCGTCACAACATCCGCTCGGTGCACAGCGTCAGAAGCAGAGGGCGACAAAACGCCAAACTTTTTTTTTTATTACGCAATTACGTTTATATTTATACAAACATATACATCTCTCAACAGTAATAGAAAAAGTTGGGTATACGAAGAAAAAAAAAAAAACAAGCATGTACATGAGGGTAAAATAAATAACTAAATAAAAAAATTAAATCTATGCCAGGATTAAAAAATAAATAAATAAATCTGTCTTTTTAGCTTTGCTGTTTCTAATATTGTGCAAAGTAGTACCATATTGTTTAATTTCTTTTATAAAATGTACACAATTTGGAATAGCTTTAGCCCATTTCTTTACATGAATATGATATTTTCCAAGTCAAATAATTAGTTGTGTGATAAAATAAATTGTACTTTTAGAATCAATGGTTTCTTACATTGACATCATACATTAATGTTTGAAACATCATAGACATACAGCAGGTAAAAATTGTGCCATCTCAGGCTATGTTATTTATTATTACATAAATATTAAATTTATTATTCTATTATTTTATGACTGTTTTCTACCTCATGTTTGGGCGTTTTGTCAAGCCTGTTACCAACACAAGCATTACTAGATGCTATAGTTTCATTAGAACTATGTGATAGTGCAGTCCCTCTTCTCACTGGAACTAATTTGTTTATTTCTATCTAATAGTCAAGTTCAAAAAACACATGCTGTACACTTTGAGAGGATTTTACTTGTAGGTATTGATTATATTAAATGTAATAAATTGTTTAAATTTACATTTTTTTAAATGGATACAGGATTTCTGAAGTGGTAATTTGGTAATTATTATCACTTAGATACATTTTATACTGACTATGTATTAATATTTTGAGTAATATTTTGATATTTTCTGTGTTTATTGTGATTTTATTTACAATTTTAGTAGTTTTGTCTGCTTTTGTTTTTATTAGTTTTTTAAAAATATATATGTATATTTTATTATTTGTATTAATTTTTATTACTTTTAATTTTTCACTGAGATATATACTGTGTATTAATGAGATACTGACTATATGTATTAATATTTTTTGTAATATTTCAGTATTTTCTGTTCATTTTAATTTTAGTAATTTTGTTGTGTTTTTGTTAGTTGTATTAATAATAATATAAATTATATAATTTTTTATTACTTTAAATTGTATTTCAGTTTCAATTCAGACATTTCCAGCTTTATAGTCAATAATTTTATATTAGTTATTAGTTTTTTAATGTCAATTTATGTTTATTAGCTTTTATTTCAGTTTCAGTTAACTTTTCCAGTTTTAGTTTTTATATTTTTTGTCGTTTTTATTAGTTTTTATTTTTTAAAATGTCTATTTATTATTTTTAATTAGCTTTTTATTTTGTGTTTGTTCATTAATTTTGCTGTGTCTTTGTTGGAGTTTTTATTTTTGTTTTTAAAAATGTTTATTTATTTATTATTATTATTATTATTTTAGTAGGCCTACACCAAATTATACTAAATGTAAATGAGAAATATTGCCTTGGTAACCAGCTGAAATATAATAAATGTAGGCTTTATTTTATTTCAAGTAACACATGTTTTATGGTTTTAGTTGTAGTTTAATTTCTCTCTCTGAGGTTTATCTCTGTGTCTGGACGCTGTGCTCGTAGATTAATTTATGGTTGACAGAAAAGCTCAGCTTGTTTTTCCACAACCCATTAACTTTTTAACTTTTTATAGAAAAGGATGACCTATTATTATGTCACAAAATGAACTGTTTCTGCTTCTTATTGTTGAAAAACATGTTCTTCTGTTATCGGAGGATCAGTCTCAGTGTTGCCAGATCCGCGGTTTTCCCGCAGAATTGGTTTGTTTTAACACTGTTGTCGTCGGTTGAAGCGACCACAATAACGTGATATTTAGCCTCTGGAATGCAAATTTAACAAGAGGAACCCCACCAAAAGGTGTTTTATTCTTCAGAATGCAGTAGGACATCCGGGGATTTCTCGCTTACTCTTTTATGAATACCCCACATGACTTAATTCGATTTGTGTTTACTTAGAGTGTGACTTTAGCCGGATTGAGGTAATCAAAAATCTCTGTTTACATTGTAAATTCTTAATCAGAGTATTCTCTTAATCGTGTTAAAATCGGAATATTGATGTCCGTGTAAACAAACTAATTGTTAACGTATCCCAATTTTGCGTGAAAACAGCGGACTTGGCAACCCTCGCGGGAACGCCCAGAACACACAGGAGGCGGAGCGACGCACAGTTCGTGCGCTGCGTGAGGCGAGTGTAGTAAGAAGCGTTCACGGGAATCAGTGCACAGGAAAGCGTTATATTTTCCTGCGATAAGTGCTGATATCTGCGATCTTCCATCATGCATGTGGACTTCGAGAAGCTGCGGATGAGCGGCGCGGGAAAAGCCATCGCGGTTCTGACGAGCGGCGGGGACGCGCAGGGTAAAGACGACTAGAAAGAGCAAATAAAGTTCATAAAGCGAGCGAAGGCCAGATTTTGACAGAATAAACTGGCTGCGGCTGTTGCTCAACGCAGACGTTTTAGCCAAAACTTGGTCTCTGATGCACAAATTCTTTGATTTTCGGTCATTTGATGCACAAAATGCTGTTTAAATAGGGGTCGTACTTGTGTTGACACGCAGCCCCTGCTGTAGAGGAATTTAAATATATATATATAACAAGTCTAAGAACGTTTTACAAACATATTTCTCAAACGTTATTTCTTAAACGCTCAAAACCTCCAGTTTTTTAACGTGTAAGATCGTTTTTTCTTGGTCGCGCGAACGTTAATGGAGCCGTTTGAAAACAAGAGACCGTTACATTTGAATGTTCTCTCAATGTTTCAAACATCTTTTTTATATTGTTTGTTTATGCGAATGTTTGAGTAGCATTCCATTTCATTAATTTAAACCCGTTATGAAGAAGTTATTTCTGAATGTTTTTAAACGTTCAAAATGTCCAGTCAGACAAATCTCTCTTTTGTTTTGTCAATATTAATTTTTTTTCTTAAGAAAGATGAACACGTATAGTGATGAAAGCCGGAATATGAAATGTCATAGATGAATATTTACTGAGTAATGCACTGTTTTGAAGACTGGGGTCAAATGGCAATTTTCAGCTGAGATTCTGAGCCAAATTACAGGAGGATAAAATGACTAGAAAGATGCAAGCATCAATATTTAATTTTAATTTTGGTTGACTTCAGCAGTCTTTGTTACATTATGTGCCAATGATGACTGTTCAAAAATGGGAAAAAGCTCTTTTTAAGGTCTATCTCCAAAGTTTGCATGTCTGTACCTCAACGATTATTAAAGATATCTTAATGCACTTTTAGATTTTGGATCTTAACAAACTTTTATTCTGGCGTATTAATTTTTAAGACCCTGTCTGTTTCCAGTTCAGAGATACTGGAATCTCAGTATGGCTCCAGGAGTGAATTGCACACATTTTCAGTGGCCAAAAACCAAATGTGTGTCACTTTGCACAGAGATAATACTTCAGAGAAACATCTGGAGAACAAATAACGTTGAAAGTAGAAATGCATCAAAACAATTGCGTAGAATTGCATCCGTGTCCTAGTGCCATAAATAGTCTTTTTCAGAAGTTTTCATGCCTGTAACTCGAGAAGTATTAAAGATAGCTCCGTGTGATTCTAGATCACAAGTTTCTTAATAAATTTGATTTTATAAAATTGTCATTTTGAGCCCTCTACATCACTGACATTTAATAATTTGGCTTTCTAATTCATTTATGCATTTCTTTGAGGAGAAAAAAGATTAACAAAATAATTAACAAAAGATGTGGATTTTTTTTCTTATGTGTGTGTGTGTGTGTGTGTGTGTGTGAGAGAGTGAGTATCTGGTGTATAAGTAATGCACGAACTGACTGTTATGTAACCTCTCATGACCCCTATCTAGTGTGCATGCACATCTCATGCTTCAGTAGATCTGTTATCTGTTTCCAGATTAAATTTGCATTGCATGTTGTGTCACCATATTGCATTACGCACAGTTTGTCAAAGCGTTTCTCTTTAGTTGATGCATTAAACACAATTTTAGATGCTCTTTTCAGGCTCGTGTAGATGCATGATAACACGTGTGTGATTCCTGCAGGTATGAACGCAGCGGTGCGTGCGGTAACACGCATGGGCATTTACGTGGGCGCTAAAGTCTACCTGATTTATGAGGTGAGAGCCGTAGCTCTGCATGCACGAGTCACGCTGCGCTGCGCTCGTACTGATGCGTGTGTTTCTTCAGGGTTATCAGGGTCTGGTGGACGGAGGAGATCACATCAAACTCGCCAACTGGCAGAGCGTCACCAACATCATTCAGCTGGTGAGGCTTCGTCCGCTTTAATGCATGCGTGTTTGTTTGTCACATGCATGTGTTATGCTGCCATACGTGCTTCTAGATCTTAATCTAACAGAAAAGAATTAACAAAAAAAAAAATATCAGTGTAAAATTCCACGAGCTATTGATTGGTTGGGGAAAAAATTTCTTTAATAATGAAATTAAGTCATATGGTAGAAACGGAGGGCTTGAAGAAATGCTACAGATATGGAGCAAGTCATATTTTAATTAAAGATTATAAAGACAAATGTATTTATTTTTATGTAAATGTTTTATTTATTTTTATATAAATGCTTTAGCTATTTTTATATACATGTTTTATTTAATTTATTTGCTTTTATTTATTTATTTCCTGAATATTTATTTGGATTAACATGCACAAATTAATCGAGCACACAATGCAGGTTTCTATGGCTGTGAAAACCCAGAAAAATAAGAATTTTTAAAAATGAATAAAAGTGTTATTTTTAGTATCAGTAATTAGTTACTGTATTTTTTATTAGTTTTTATTTTCCATTTTAGTTAAAGTTTTGTTTATTTTTTATCTTTAATATCTGTTTTTGTATTAAATTAAAGTCTAATTTATTTATGAAACGTCCATTTTATTATTATAATTTTTATATCAGTTTTAGTCATTTTAATTCTTAAATTTAGAAATGTTCATTAATATCAGAGATTTGTAAAATTCTAATTTCCATGCCTGGGAAATAAAATTGTGGATAATAGTGAATTTTGGATAGTAGTGGATTTTTTATTTATTTTTTTTTTTTTAATGTTGAATACAATTTATTTTTCTAGTTACATCAAGCTCCAAAATATTTACTCACTATAAACTTTTGTGAATGCAAATTATTATACAAATATCCAATATTGATATTTAAATCCAAGCAGATGTTTTGAATAGTCAAACCGGTTCAAATGTGATTTCATACTGATTTTTCACAGCCTTTAATGATCTCATAATGTCAGTTTCTCCTGTTTGTGAGTATTTATACAGATAACGTCGTCCTCTTCTGTGTCTTGCTGCATGTTTGGACTGACAGCAGCAGAAACAGGATTTAGATTACAGCAGAAGATTAAATCTGAGATTACAGCAGCAGTGTTTACACCAAACACAAGCGTTCTTGTCATTAGGGATGCACCGAATTTACATTTCTTGGCCGAAGGCAGAATACCGAACACGGGTTTTCACAATTTTTCCCCATGTTTTTGCCATTTTTTTCACTATTGCATAAATTAAATAGCCAAAATAGGCTTTTTACTGTTTTGTCTTTTCAAAGAAAAAAATCAATTAAAAAAACAACAATTAAAAAATATTAACACTGAAAAATTTTTAACATACTAGCAGACATTATACCAACAAAGCACGATTTAACTTTAAATTAATAAGTTAGTAAAATATTATTTTTTTATATTTTATCATATTTGAATACTAGACACCTTAACGATAACATGCACCAAAAATCTTTGTTGGCATACTTTACGCTTTGATGCAGTCATCATCTTCTCAAGGTGCAAACAGGAAATAAACTGCTCTGGTCATGTGACTCTGCACATATTCAGTTGAGACCCTTCATCTTTTCCATATTTGCAGGAAGTGCACTAAAACATCAGTCAGTAAGGTTTTTAGAGCTTTATAAGTGAAAAGCTGTTTTAACAGTCAGTATTGAGAGTGGGTTCATGTAGTCAGTGTGAGTGCTTTATTGAAGGCTGTGTGCTGTTGTAGTGCTCTGTCTGACTCACAGATGTTGTGATTACGGTCAGGGTGGGACCATCATCGGCAGCGCCCGCTGTAAGGCCTTCACCACGCGCGAGGGCCGTCTGTCCGCGGCGTTCCACCTGCTCCAGCGCGGCATCACTAACCTGTGTGTGTGCGGCGGAGACGGCAGCCTCACCGGAGCCAACATCTTCCGCAGCGAGTGGAGCGACCTGCTGTCTGAACTCGTGCAGCAAGGTACACAGAGCCTGCTTTACGCTCTTAAAGCGAACCTGTTATCTCCTTAAGATGTAAAATAAGTCTCAGATGTGTCTCTAGAGTGTGTATGTGAAGTTTCCATTTAAAATAACCCACGGATCATTTTTATAGCTTGCTTAAGTTGCCACTTTTAAGGTATGAGCCAAAATGTGCCGTTTTTGTGTGTGTCCCTTTAAATGCAAATGAGCTTGTGCTCCCGCCTCCCTTTTCTGAAGAGGCGGAGCTTCAAGAGCTTCATGCAACAACGAACAATCTCAGAAACTCTCAAGCGATCGACTCACATTCATATGTGTTTTTTAAACACCACATTGCTATTTGCAATTGTTCTGTAAGCACGTGAAGACCACATCAGTGAAATGAACAGTTGTGATTTTCTAGGTCGATATGATTAGGAACTATACTTCAATTCCGGCGTAATAATCAAGGAACTGTGCTGCCGTAACATGGCCACAGCAGGCACAGAGATATCACGCAGCACCTGAAAATAGTCCCCAGCTAGTTCGTGTAGTTGCAGCAATAGCAAAGTTGCTGGGAACTATTTTCAGGTTGGTTAGTAGTGGTGACGTAATATGTAAATAATATGCGTGCGGCCCGCTGGGAAAAAAGATTGAGAACCACTGTTCTATGGCATCGTGAAGCACCTTTATTTCTAAGAGTACAGTCTGATTTTACTATAGAATGATTGCGTTTCATTCATATTCAGAATTAGTTTTAATATCTTTTATTTTAAGTTTTAATAATTTAGTTTTTTTTTTGTCATTTTAGTAGTTTTTTTCTTTTTTAAATGTCAATTTAATTACGGTTTGTTTATTTATTTATTTTTATTTCAGTTTCACTTCAGTTGTTTCCAGTTTTTGTTATTTTTAGTCATTTTAGTTTTTAAAATGTATTTTTTAACTTATTTCCAGTTGTTTTTTTATTCACTGTTTTTTTTTTTCACTGTTTATTAACTTTTATTTCAGTTTCAGTCCAGTTATTTCCACCTTTAATTTGAGTAATTAGTGTTTTTTTTTTAGTTTCTTTAAGTTTTTTAAAATAAATTTTTGTTTCAATTTAAGTTATTTCCGGTTAGTAATATTGATGTATGTTGTATTTCTTTTCATGTTTTTTTATTAAAAATCATTATTATTAATTTTTTTTTACTTCAATTTCAGTTATTTCTAGTTTTAGTAATTTTGTTGTTTTTTGTCATTTTTATTAGTTATTGTTTTTGGAAAAAAATGTTCAGTTGTTTCCAGTTTAGTAAAAAAAAAAAAAAAAAATTTCTTTTTTTTTAGTTTCAGTCAGTTATTTATAATTGTAGTTTTAGTCATTTTGTTGTTGTTTTTTTGTCATTTTTATTTTTTTTTTAATGTCTTTTCATTTTTATTTCTCTTTTTTTGCAGTTTTAGCAATTTTGTTTGTTTTAATTATTTTTATTTTAGTTTCAGTTAAGTTATTTTCAGTCCAACTTAAATGGAAAAAAATTTAAATAATGGAATGGCGAATATCTGAAATAAAATTTAGAAGTTACATTTTCGTAATACCTTATTTATGTTCAGTTAACATGTTTTTAAATGACTGCGTCTGTACGAGACACTTCAGGCCCTTTACACTCAAACCAGATCCTGCTGGTCTGCAGGACTTGAGACAGAGCTGGATCTCTTTTTAAATTCTCTCTTTTCTTTCACTTGTTTAAATACAGCAGCATCAATAGCGTTTGTGTTTGTGCTCCATTAGAAGCAGCCAAGAGATAATGAGCTTGAATTAAAACACGCCTCAGACTTCTCTTCTCTCATGGTGAGCAGGAGCTGATGCGGAGCGTGTCTGTGTGTTTCAGGCCGGATCACAGACTCTCTGGCGCGGCAGCACACGCATCTGAACATCGTGGGTCTGGTGGGGTCCATCGATAATGACTTCTGTGGAACCGACATGACGATCGGAGCTGATTCTGCGCTGCATCGAATCATGGAAGTTATTGATGCAATCAGCACCACGGCACAAAGGTTAAACACACACACACACACACACGCACACACACACACACAGCACGAGACACACAGTCAAAAATTTACTCTTACAAAGAAACGAATGCAGGTTACTGCAGCATCAAATGATCAAATCAGAAAAGCATAGTCTGACCTTCACTGACCTCAGCAGCGCTCATCATGACTTCACATCAATGGAGAATTTACTTTCACTTATTTTCAAAGATGTGCAATATTCCTCACATTAAATAACTACTGATACTACTACTTATTATTATTATTATTATTATTAATAATAAAATATTAAAATTACTTAATAATAGTTATAAGTATTATTATTGATATTAATAATATTATTACTGCTAAATATAAATATTAAAGTTAATAATTAAACCAGAATAAAAAAATAGTACTGTTATGTGCAATATTCTTCACATTAAATAACTTACCATACTACCATTCAGTAAGATTTGTTTTAACAAATACATACTTTTATTTATGCATTCAATTGTTTGAAAGTGACAGTAAAAACATATGTAATGTTAAAAATATATATATTTCAAATAAAGGCTTTTTTTCTGATCTTTCTATTCATCTGTGAATCCTGAAAAATAAAATGTATCACCGTTTCCACAAAAATATTGTCCAGTACAACTGTTTTCAACATTGATAATAATCAGAAATGTTTGTTGAGCTTCAAATCATCATATTAGAATGATTTCTGAAGATCATGTGACACTGAAGACTGGAGTAATGATGCTGAAAATACAGCTGCACATCACAGAAATACATTACAGTTTAACAGAGATTCACATAGAAAACAGCTGTTTCACACTTCAACACTTCATGTTTTTACTGTATTTATGATCAGATAAATGCAGCCTTGCTGAGCAGAATTGACTCTCACTCGTGTGTTTGTGTTGTTTTCAGTCATCAGAGGACGTTTGTGTTGGAGGTGATGGGACGCCACTGCGGGTACGTCATGTTCACTTCCTCAGCTGTTTTATTCTTCATTAGGGGGTCTGGTCCGATCTGATCTGGTCCGATCTGGTCTGGTCTGATCTGGTCCAGTCCGATCTGATATGATATGATCTGGTCCGATCTGGTCTGGTCTGGTCTGGTCTGGTCTAGTCCAGTCTGATCTGATATTATCTGGTCTGGTCTGGTCCGGTCTGAACTGGTCCGGTTTGGTCTGGTCTGGTCTGGTCTGGTCTGGTCTGTTCTGATCTGATCTGGTCTGGTCCAGTCTCGTCCGATCTGATCTGGTCCGGTTCGGTCTGATCTGGTCTGGTCTGATCTGGTCCGGTTCGGTCTGATCTGATCTGATCTGATCTGCTCTGGTCTGATCTGGTCCGGTCTGCTCTGATCTGGTCTGGTTCTGCAGGTATCTAGCGGTGGTTTCCGCTCTGGCGTCTGGTGCTGACTGGCTCTTTATCCCGGAGGCTCCGCCGGAGGACGGATGGGAAGATCACATGTGCACTCGACTCGGAGAGGTGAGACGGGAAGAGAATTTGGCCAAAATGTTGTGATTATATAAATATGTCTATTCATTATTAATATTTTTTTTATATATATAAAAATATTTCAATTACTCAATAAAATCAAAATAAGAAATACAATTTGACAGACTTTTGTGATTATATCAATTATGGCTATATAACAATAATAATAATAATAATAATAATACATTATAAAAAATTATTTAATGTATTAATGTATTAGTGTTGTTACTACTGCTAAATAGAAAATATTACAATTACTATATTTCGCTGTAAAAGTAAAGTATAGTAAAATATATTATAATGTAATATAACACAATACAATATAATAATTTTATTTTATACCACAACTTTAAAAATACAATTACAGAAGGTAACTGCAGGGAGGTAACATAAAGTGTGTAAATTGTGCTTGAAATGTGCCGCGCTTCACTGTGAAGCATGCAACGCATGTTTATTCAATTAAATTTCAATGATTTGATAATCTCACTACGTTTATCGCAGTTTGGGTTTTATTTGGATTAATCTACAGCCCTGCTTCTGTTCATATCTGTGTCCCTGCAGCACAGAAGCAGTCATCAGTAGCACAGGTATATTTGTAGCAATAGACAACAATACATTGTATGAGTCACAATTATACATTTCTCTTTTATGACAAAAATCATTAGGATATTAAGATAAGATCATGTTCCATGAAGATATTTAGTAAATTTTCTACTGTACATATATCAAAACTTAATTTTTGATTAGTAATATGCATTGCTAAGAACTTCATTTGAACAACTTTAAAGATGATTTTCTCAATATTTAGATTTTTTTGCTCCCTCAGATTCCAGATTTTCAAATAGTTGTATCTCAGACAAATATTGTCCTCCTAACAAACCACACATCAATGGAGAGATTATTTATTCAGCTGATGATGATGCATAAATCACAATTTCCAAAAATTGACCCTTATGACTGGTTTTGTGCTCCAGGGTAATATCTTAGGCTGTGGAAGTCTCTTGACTCTGTGTGTGTGTGTGTGTGTGTGTGGTTTTGCAGAGCCGCAGTAAAGGCTCTCGTCTGAACATCGTGATCATCGCAGAAGGAGCCATCGACAAACACGGCCAGCTGATCTCCTCCAGCTACGTCAAAGACGTGAGACTCTCGCGGAGCTGTTTGTCGGTTCTGTGCTGATTTGAGGCTGTTGTTCACGTGTGTGTGTGTGTGTGTGTGTGTGTAGCTGGTGGTTCAGCGGTTGGGTTACGACACGCGGGTCACTGTCCTGGGTCACGTCCAGAGAGGAGGAACGCCGTCCGCCTTCGATCGAGTCCTGGTGAGTTATTAAAAACAGTCATGTTGAAATGTGGACATTATTTGTTTCTTCAGTTTATAATGCGGGGCTCGACAGTGAGAGCATTTCACTCGCATCTGCAACTAAACACAGATGTGTACAAACTGGAAAATTTATTTAGGAGCCTAAGTCAAGTCACCTTTATTTATAAAGCGCTTTTAACAATACAGATCATGTCAAAGCAGCTTTACAGTATCAGACAGGAACATAATGTGTCAGTAATGCAAAAGGACAACAGTAAGCACTTAGTTTGAGTGTGAATCAGTGTTCATTTTAACAGCAAATTTTGATTTAGTTTTAGTCATCTGAATAGTTTTAGTCTAGATTTAGTCGATTAGAATCGTATGATGTTTAGTTGACTAAAACATCCCACTGCATCTCATGTTTTTAAATGAGAATCTGTAAGAAGTAAGGGGTTGGCTCGTGCTGATGTGTGTGTGTGTGTGTGTGTGTGTGTGTGTGTGTGTGTGTAGAGCAGTAAGATGGGTGTGGAGGCCGTGGTGGCTCTGCTGGAGGCGACTCCGGAGACGTCTGCGTGTGTCATCGGTCTGTCTGGGAATCAGGCCATGCGTCTGCCGCTCATGGAGTGCGTGAACATGGTGAGTCACTCACCAGACGCCCGTGACCTTTGACCTCTGCACAGCGTCTGATACAGAGAATCCCAGTGTAACTGTGTGTTTGTGTTTGTTTGTAGACGAAAGAGGTTCAGAAAGCCATGAACGAGAAGAGGTTTGAAGAAGCCATCCAGCTGCGTGGAAAGTGAGTTTCGTTCACGCGTGTGTTCGGTTGTTAATGAATCTGTGAGATGGTTCACTGATTGTTACTTCTCGTCGCAGGAGTTTTGAGAACAACTGGAACACGTACAAGCTTTTAGCTCATCAGAAGCCAGCTCTGTCTAAGGTGACAAACTCCACGACTTTGAGTTTTCAAACACGATATACTTTCTTTCTGCTTGTTTCTTAAAAAGTCAATATTCAAAATCAACAAAAAATCATAATTGGCACCAACTACTTTCATAATAAATGTCTTTGATCTTATTGTGCACATTATTCTAAATGTAGTTTTAAAAAAAAAATGTCTCTTTTTTTATGTGAATATATATATATATATATATATGTTTTTTAAAAAGTCTCTTCTGCTCATCAAGGCTGCATTTATTTGATCAAAAATACAGGAAAAAAACAGTAATCTTGCTAAATATTATTACAATATAAAAAAATGGTTTCTATTTTAATATCCTTTAAAAAATTATTTGAATAAATGCTTTTCTTTTAAACTTTTTTTTCATCAAAGAATCCTGAAAAAAGTATTGCAGTTTCTAAAAAAATATTTGGCAGCACAACATTGATAATTTTTAATAATAAATCATCATATTAGACTGATTTCTGAAGGATCATGTGACACTTTACACTGGAGTAATGATGATGGAAATTCAGCTTTGCATCACAGAAATAAATTATATTTTAAAGGATAAAAAAAGGGAAACCATTATTTTATATTGTAATAACATTTTGCAAGATTACTGTTTTTTTTTTTTTTTTTTTTTTTTCTGTATTTTTGATCAAATAAATGCAGTCTTGATGAGCAGAAGAGACTTCTTTAAAAGCATTACAACATTACAAACTTGTGACCGGTAATAAAAAAAAATATATATATTAAATCATTTAATATTATATAATTTTATTAATTTAAATTGATTACATGTCTTTGTATTTATTTAAACTGTGTAATCATCTGAAATATGTTATGTACTTTTTATAAATATATATAAATATATCTTGTTTTAATTTTACATTAAATAAATGAAGAATGTAGTTGTTTTTAAGTTGCCTGTAATCAGCTCTTTAACGTGTGTGTGTGTGTGTGTGTGTGTGTGTGTGTGTGTGTGTAGAGTAATCACTCTGTGGCCATCCTGAACGTCGGCGCTCCGGCTGCAGGGATGAACTCCGCTGTGAGATCTGCGGCTCGAGTGGGACTCGCTCAGGGACACAGGGTTTACACCGTCCACGACGGCTTCGAGGGTCTGGCCAAAGACGCGGTGAGGACCGCAGACACGTGTGTGTGTGTGAGAGAGAGTGTGTGTGAGTCAGTGAGTGAGTGTGTGAGAGAGAGAGTGTGTGTGTGTGAGAGAGAGAGAGTGTGTGTGTGTGTGTGAGAGAGAGTGTGTGTGTGTGTGTGTGTGTGTGTGTGTGTGAGAGAGAGAGAGAGAGAGAGAGGGTGTGTGTGTGTGTGAGAGAGAGAGAGAGAGAGTGTGTTTGTGAGTGTGTGTGTGTGAGTGTGTGTGTGTGTGTGTGTGTGTGTTTGTTTTTGTTTTCATCAAAGTTGTCCTAAATCCTTAAACCAAACTGCGTTCTTGTCTAAGGACAACTTTGATAACCTTTTTTTTTGATACACTTCAAATATTGACTGCTATATAAATAAATATAGTAAGAACTTTATTGTTACTCTACATGTACAATGAAACTCTGGTGAAGCAACCTCCAGGTGTCTGCTTGATACATACACATAAGTGATGTACCATCTACATATTATACACTGAAGTCTCTAATATTATACGGTTCCCAAACTTTTGACCAGGAGTGTGTGTGTATATATACATATAAATAACCATGCTATGTGTTGTTTTATTGCTCTTTTGTTGGTTTTGATTGCTTCTGTTGTCCTCATTTGTAAGTTGCTGTGGATAAAAGCGTCTGCTAAATGAATGTAAATGTGTGAGGTTTCTGTGAGCTCTGTTTTTCTCCCGCAGGTGACTGAGGTCCACTGGCATGATGTGGCTGGATGGACGGGGCAGGGCGGATCACTGCTGGGCACCAAACGGTCAGTTCTGTGTGTCTCTTTCTCTCGGTGTCTTAACCAGACCGAACACCATGAGCCTCGAGCAACACGATGAAGCCCCGCCCACAGTACAATCTCATTGGTCCATCTCGCTCCACATATCTGCATATTAAATAACACACACACTCTGATTGGCTGAGGTTTCATTGCTTCATGCTACATTTTCACTAAGTTTGAAAAAATCTAATACTCTTGACTGGAAACTTTGTTTCATTGTTAAAACATGAAGCAGAGTGTCTTCAAATGAATACTGTTACAATCCACAGAACAGTTACTCCTAAATCATTCTTTTTTTACTTTTCTCAATGATTTGCATTGCTTTTTGTTTATTTATTTATTAACAGAGTTATGTGTTTAGTCAAGTAAAACTAAAATTAAACCTTTTTCGTTACTTGGAATAAAATAAATGTTAACTGAAAAAAAATATATATTTCAGGTGCTTGATAAGGCAACATTTCTCATTTTCATTTAGTTTTAACTTAATGTACTCCAATAACTAAAACTGAAGTAAAAATAAAAAACCTAGTGTATAGATGTGAAAAAAAAAATGACAACAACATTACAAAATTACTAAAATTTAAAAATAGAAAAATAAAAACTGATTCAAAATATTAATAAAAACTAAAATGTTATCAATGATACTAAAACTATTAAGAACAATTTGTTTATTTTTCATTCATTTATTTCTATAATTTTATTGCTTGAAATATATATATATATATATATATATATATATATATATATATATATATATATATATACACACACAGTAATTTTTCATATTAAAGTAAAATGTGTGTGTCATGTTGTCTGTAAACAGCTCTTAAACAGACTTTTCTCAGTGGTTGGAATTGTCTTAATGTATTAATGTATTATGAATGTATTAATGCATTCGTTTGTGTGTTTATATTTGTCCAGAACTCTTCCCAACTCCTGCATGGAGGACATCGTGGCCAACATCAGCAAATACAACATCCAGTCGCTGCTGGTGATTGGTGGATTTGAGGTATGGACTGAGTGTGTGTGTGTGTGTGTGTGTGTGTGTGTGTTTGGTAACTGTGTGTGTGTCTCCTGCAGGCGTATGAAGGAGTTCTGCAGCTGGTTGAGGCTCGAGGCCGCTATGATGAACTGTGTATCGCCATGTGTGTGATTCCCGCCACCATCAGCAACAACGTGCCGGGCACAGACTTCAGTTTGGGAGCAGACACGGCTGTGAACGCCGCCATGGAGGTGAGAGTCGCTCGCTGATCACAGGACAGTCCTGACTCTGAAATAGGGACGTAAGCTTTTCCTCCGTGTTTTCACACTAAACAAAACTCCTCTGCTGCTGTGCGCTCCTGAGACAGTTTCTGAAAACATTATGCTGGACAGTAATCGAATACGGTTTTAAGAAACGTGAATACTAACCGTGGGGAATTTTATCATGATTAATCGTCAAACCAGTAATCATTACATCCCTACTCTGAAATCAGCTTTCTCTTTGATTGTTCGCTCAGAGCTGTGATAAAATCAAGCAGTCTGCATCTGGAACCAAACGCCGCGTCTTCATCGTGGAGACTATGGGTGGATACTGCGGTTACCTAGCAACCACCACCGGCATCGCCGTGGGAGCAGACGCCGTCTACATCTTTGAGGAGCCGTTCAACATCCACGAGCTGGAGGCAAGATCACAATCCCTGTCTCTTCTGATCAGCAAGGCTGCACCAAAAATACTGTAAAAATTGTGATATAATATTGTAATTTAAAACAGCTGTTTTCTGTGTGAATATCTGTTAAAGTGTAATTTATTTCTGTGATGCGCAGCTGTATTTTCAGCATCATTACTCCAGTCTTCAGTGTCACATGATCTTCAGAAATCATTCTAATATCATGATTTGCTGCTCAAGAAACATTTCTCATTATTATCAATGTTGAACACAGTTGTGCTGCACAATATTTTTGTGGAAACTGATACATTTTATTTTTCAGGATTCACAGATGAATAGAAAATTGTTCAAAAGAACAGCATTTATTTGAAATAGAAAACTTTTGTAACATTATAAATGTTTTTACTGCCACGTTTGAACAATTTAACGCATCACAGATGAATAAAAGTATTAATTTCTTAAAATAAAAAAACGATTTCTGAAGATCATGTGACACTGAAGACTCGAGTAATGATGCTGAAAATACAGCTGCGCATCACAGAAATAAATTACAGTTTAACAGAGATTCACATAGAAAACAGTTATTTTAAATCACAATATTATTTCACAATTTTTGAAGTATTTTTGATCAAATAAATGCTTGCTTAGCAGAAGAGACTTCTTTAAAAAACATTAAAAAAACAGAATTATTCCAAACTTCTGACTTGTAGTGTATATTGTCATTTAAACCCATGATAACAGCTCAAGCTCTTCCAGGTTCTTTCCATGTTTGAATTGTATTAATAATGTTTGTTCATGTCATTTTACTGCTGTTTAAATGTGCTTTAAGTGGTTTTGATCAGGTTCAGCGTATCAAATGTTTTAGAAATTCAGAGCTTTTAACCTTCTCACGGTTTCCTCTCAGACAAACGTGGAGCATCTGACGGAGAAAATGAAGAATGATATTCAGAGAGGACTAGTGTTGAGGTAAAGCATCACATGACACCTGATGCTGCAGTGTGTGTGATAATGAGTCTTGGTTATTCTCTTCTGTTCTTCATTTAGCTGTGATTCACTGAAAGTTGTCTTCATTCTTCTCTCCGCAGGAATGAGAAGTGTCACAAGCACTACACCACTGACTTCATCCACAATCTCTACTCCGCCGAGGGCAAAGGCATCTTCGACTGCAGGGTCAATGTTCTTGGTCACCTGCAGCAGGTGAGACGCCCGTCTAGTGATCATGTCACCAGCGTCCCGACAAATCAGACGCTCCTGGTGGAATCATCATGTTGTTGGTTTGATGATTTTGAGTCCTTGCTTTCGTGTTTTGTGTGTTTAGGGTGGCGTTCCCACTCCGTTTGACAGGAATTTTGGCACTAAACTGGGAGTGAAGTCAGTTCTGTGGCTCACAGAGAAGATGAACAGCACGTACAGACAGGGTGAGACACACATTCACAGCAGTGTTACTGTCAGCTACAACTAAAACCATCACAAATAACTTTCTGTTAACTGAAATAAAGCAGACATTAAATAAAAAATATTAATTTTAAATTAAAAACAAACTTACAAAACTTAAACAAAAATTAGGAATGTTAACTTGGCAAGTAACTAATGTATAAAACAAGTTTAGGTACAAAAATTACTAAAGCAAAAACTTAAATTTAAAATGAAAGCTAAATAGAATTACAACAAAAGATAAAATTGCATTATAAAAGTACTAAAACTTAAATAAATATAAATGAAAACTAAATAGAATTAAAAAAAGATCAAATTACTTTATAAAAATACTAAAACTGAAATAAATATAAATGAAAACTAAATAGAATTTTAAAAAGATCAAATTACATTATAAAAGTACTAAAACTGAAATTAATAAAAAAGAAAGCTAAATAGAAATATAAAAAAGGATAAAACAAGAACTAGAACTGAAATAAATATAAATGAAAACTAAATAGAATTTTAAAAAGATAAAATTACATTATAAAAGTACTAAAACTGAAATAAATATAAAAAGAAAGCTAAATAGAAGAAAAAAGATAAAATTACAATTTAAAAGTACTAAAACTGAAATAAATATAAATGAAAACTAAATAGAATTTTAAAAAAGATAAAATGTCATTATAAACGTACTAAAACTTTAAATATAAAAGAAAGCTAAATAGAATTTTAAAAAGATAAAATTACATTATAAAAATACTAAAACTGAAATATAAATGAAAACTAAATAGAATTTAAAAAAGATCAAATTACTTTATAAAAGGACTAAAACTTTAAATATAAAAGAAAGCTAAATAGAATTTAAAAAACATAAAATTACATTATAAAAGTACTAAAACTGAAATTAATAAAAAAAGAAAGCTAAATAGAAATATAAAAAAGGATAAAACAAGAACTAGAACTGAAATAAATATAAATCTATATATATATATTTTTTTAATTAATATAAATGATAAATCCACATAACAAATGAACTTAAACTGAAAAAAAATATATAAATGAAAGCTAGACATTTTTTTCATTAATAAAAATGATAAATGCACATAACAACATTACTAGAACTAAAACAAATAAATATAAATTAAAGTTAAAAGTACATTTATTGGAAACTGATAAAAATAAGCATATAATAAAATTATTAACCTAAAACTGAAATAAATATGAATTAAATCTAAAAAAAAATTTATATTAAATAACTAATAAATAAGTGATAAAAGCACAACTAAATTACAAAGATTAAAATAAATATAAATTAAATCTAAACAGAAGCATTAAAAAAATAAATCTACTACTACTAAGTAAGGTCAGGTAAACTTTATTGTCCCACTTGTGGGAAAATTTGTCTAGTCTTTGTCACACAATTATCAACAAATACAGACAATAACATCATAAAATAACACAGCAGTAAGTAAACAAATAGATAAATAAATAAATCTGATACTGTATTAAAAAAAACTTAATTACAGCAAATTACAGCTCCATACTGCCACCGTTTAACAGCTTTAGCACCAATTCACAAACCTTCCAAATTTCTGAAAAATATTCAGACAAGTCCCTGTTCTTTTTCAATAAATCTAAGATTGCAGTATCATCTGAGAATTTAATGATGTAATTATAAGAGTAACACATCCTACCCTCACCCATATACAAACAACAACAAAACAAAACCGGTGCACCAACAGAGCCCTGAGGGACACCTGTTCTGGATTCAGATAGTGTTCCATTAACATTAACCCGCTGTCTGCAATTGATTAAAACAGAACAGTGCAATTTTATAATAAAAGGGTGAACTTTAAAATCATTCAACCTCACTTTTAAAAGATGCAGCTGCAGCATATTAAAAGCTGAGCTCAAATCTACAAATAAAAGACGTGTATACGAGCTAGAATCCTCTAGATGTCTAATTATGAAATGTGTCATGGCTATAACAGCATCATCTGTGCTTCTGTTGCTCCTATATGCAAACTGAAATCATAATGAAATAAATGGTTGAATCAAACTTGGATGCTTGTTGCCTCATAATTAGATTTTGAGACTTTAGCCTGGATTTCACAGAGAGGGTCAGATATTAATATGAGTAATAGATTTGAAGGCAGTGGTGATGAGTGGAGATCTGTTTGTTTGTGAATCGCAGGACGTGTGTTTGCGAACTCTCCGGATACGGCTTGTGTGATCGGCATGAAGAAGAAAGTGATGTCGTTCAGTCCCGTCACCGAACTCAAAGCACACACCGACTTCGAGTAAGAGTCCCGTGACCTAAATATATCTCACCTCATGAATAATGAACGTCATCCGGGAGCTCATTATAATATGATGTCATATGTTTACTGCAAATATTCTGCATGTGTAACTACTCTACCAGTCAAAAGTTTGGAATATTTACATTTAAAAAAAATAAATAAAAGTTTATAAAGACGTTTTTTTTTCTTCTTAGCAAGGCTGCAATTATTCGATGAAAAAAATACAGTAAAAAATTTAATATTTTTAGAATGCAAAATAGCTGTATTTTCAGCATCATTACTCCAGTCTTCAGTGTCACATGATCTTCAGAAATCATTCTAATATGATGATTTGCTGCTCAAGAAACATTTCTGATTATTATCAATGTTGAAAACCGTTAATATTTTTGTTGAAACTGTGATGCATGTATTTTTCAGGATTCACAGATGAATAGAAAGTTCAAAAGAACAGCATTTATTTGAAATAGAAATCTTTTGTTAACATCATTAATATTGTCTCTCTTGATCCATTAATGCATCCAAACCAGCTGTTTTAAAGAATAATAAATATTTAACTATTTTTACAGTATTTTTGAACAAATAAATGCTGCCTCGGTGAACAGAAGAGACTTCTTTTCCAAATTTGGCTGCTACTTATTGAGTAAATGATGTGCTGTTCTTTATGTTCTGCATCCCATATATATTCAATCTTGATTTTGTAACATGTTGCAACAAGATGTTGTTGTTTTTTTGTTTGTGTGAAAAATGTCAGTTTTGGACATTTAAAAAAAACTTAAAGTAACTACAAAACAGCTTGTGAAGCAAATATCTTTCAAAGAAATCCCGTGTGGATCTGTGTAATGTTGTCACTGTTCTACTATCTGTGGTTGATGTGTGTGTGTGTGTGTGTGTGTGTGTGCAGACACCGGAAGCCGCAGGAGCAGTGGTGGCTCAATCTGCGGCCCATGCTCAAGATGTTGGCCAAATATCAGACCAGTTTTGACGAGTATGTGACCGGAGAGATCGAACACGTGACGCGCCGCACACTGAGCATGGAGACCGGATTCTGAACAGCTGCTCCATCATCATCATCATCATCATCATCATCATCACATCACATTAACCCTCCATACCTCTGAGCCAATCCATCCTGTCATACTCATAACTGAATTTATACGCTGCATAAAACACGTTTTTAACAGAACATGAGTGTTTATGAACTACATTCAGTGTTCGTTCTTCAGCCGTCTGCTGTGCCTTGGTCTTGTATTTATTCATTTTGAACAACTGGCCTGTTCTCATATTTCCTTCTCATATGAGAGTCTTTATATTTCAACGGTTGTGCACGTTTGAGTTTGAGGAAAAGATGAAAACGTGTTTCTGAATGATCTTGATTTTCTGGTTTCTGGACACAATCTTTTCATCGTTGTGTTGTGCAGACTATTTTTTGGCTGTTGTTTAATGCGCTGTTTTCTCTGCTATTCGAGTATAATCTTGTTT